>MU754886.1:77160-153502 GCA_026770625.1 Nicotiana glauca | reverse complement strand
GCGGTGTATAGGCATGGTGACGAGTATCTATACACCGGAGTCTAGCATGACCGTGAGTCTTTGTTTGTACTTGTTTTTGATATATTTTGGAACTCTTCCAAGTTAAATAATGATTTCTACATAATGTGAAGAGTTTGAGGATAAACTATGAAATGTTAATACCTTGGAGCGTTGGCTCGAACGATAAATACTATTGAGTAGGAGATGAAAGTATTGGAAAGGGTTGTGATAAATCCCTTGTTGGGATGGTTTGAGTATATTGAATATTTTCCCTTGCCGGGATGTGAAAGTTGTTGTTATTGTTCCCTTGCCGGGACTTAGTTGTTTATTTGTGTTTTCCCTTGCCGGGACATTTCTCATTACTGTTTATTCCCCTCACCCGTTTTGTTGTGATTGTTGTTTGGGTAAGGAAGAGTGATAATGCACGAAGGGTCATTCCGTGCCATTGTTAATTATATTATGCACGAAGGGACATTCCGTGCCATTGTTGATTATATTATGCACGAAGGGTCATTCCGTGCCATTGTTAATTATATTGTGCACGAAGGGACATACCATGCCATTGTTGATTATATTATGCACGAAGGGTCATTCCGTGCCATGAAATAAGAGTTATGTGAGGAAAGCACGAAGGGTGATGCCGTGCATTTTGTTTGATTGCTTTGGGTGAGGATGAGAGTAAAAGCACGAAGGTTGATGCCGTGCAACTGTTGAATTTCTTATTCTTTGGTAGTTATTATTATGCCCTGTTTCTTAATTATGCTGATGACTTTTATATTCGGATTGTACTCCCCCATAGCATGTTTCTCCTCCATTTTAACTGTTTAGTTTCAGTACTTCTTTTCCCTGTATTGTGTATATATATAGAACTGTACAGGTTGATTTGGTAGTCCTGTCTAGCCTTGTCAGTACTTCGCCGGGGTTAGGCCAGGCACTTACCAGCACATGGGGTCGGTTGTGCTGTTGCTACACTCTGTGCATCTTTTTGCACAGATCCAGGAGCAGCTTTTGGACAGCAGTAGTAGGATTTTGCCCGGGAGCTGTCTTCAGTCCAGGGACTCACGAGGTAGCCTAGCTGGCATTCGCAGGACGAAGTCCCTTCCTTTATTTTTGTTTGTTTTCATTGTACCGAGACAGACATATGCCTTTTCTTTCCATTCAGACTTGTTTGTAGTACTCTTTAGTAGTCCGTGAGCTAGTGACACCAAATTTTGGGTAGAGATATGTTTTAAACTTCCGCATTTTGATTTCATTTTATTAAACTTAAAGTCTTTCGCACTTATTTAATGTTTTTAGTACATTTATATTGTTGAGGTTGATTAGAGAATGTTTGAAGTTTGGCTGGACGAGCTCCGTTAGTAGGCGCCATCACGACTCCCGATGGTGGGAAATCTGGGTCGTGACACAAGGGGAACTTATCAAAGAGGAATTGAAATAAATCCCCTAAAATAACTTGTTCATGACCCTATTCCTGAGCAACAGCACATGGGAGAAGCAATAGTAGGAACCAGTTGGTTGTGAAACCTCACAAGTATCAAAGTTCTCAGCCTACTGAGAACATTATCACTGATCCAGCATCTGAAGTCAAAACTAGATCACAACTAAAGAATCTGTGTGCTTTTGATGCCTTTTTATCTCTTATTGAACCTAAAAATGTTGTTGAATCTTTTCAGGATGCAGATTGGGTCAATGCAATGCAAGATGAACTCAATCCGTTTGAGAGAATTCAAGTTTGACATCTAGTTCCAAGACCCAAGGATAGATCAGTTATTGGTACAAAATGGGTCTTTAGAAACAAACTTGATGAAGATGGAACTATTACAAGAAACAAGGCTAGATTGGTGGTCCAAAGTTACAACCAAGAGGAAGTCATAGATTATGGTGAGACTTTTGCTCCAGTTGCAAGACTGGAAGCATAAGACTTCTCATAGCCTTTGCAGCACACATAGAATTCACTATTCATCTGATGGATGTCAAAAGTGCCTTCCTGAATGGCTATCTAAAAGAAGAAATGTTTGTGAAACAACCTCCAGGGTTTGAGAGCAAGGAATGTCCTGAGCATGTGTACAAGCTAGACAAGGCTCTTTATCGACTCAAGCAGGCCCCAAGAGCATGGTATGAACGACTGTCCAAATTTCTGCTTGAACATGGCTACAAAAGAGGTAAAATTGACAGTACCTTATTCTTAACGGAAAAAGGTAAGGGTCTCTTTGTGGTACAAATATATGTTGATGACATAATTTTTTGGGGCCACCACTGATAAGCTAAGTAAGGACTTTGCAAAACTAATGGGGAGTGAGTTTGAAATGAGAATGATGGGTGAACTTAATTTCTTCTTAGGCTTACAGATAAACAAAAGTCCAAATAGAACCATGATCCATCAGTAGAAGTATGAAAAGGAGCTAAATCAAAAAGTTTAAAATGGAAGAATCTAAAGAAATAGACACACCCATTGCAACTGCCACTAAATTAGATGTTGATGAACCTGGTTCATCGGTTGATTGAAAGTTGTATAGGGGTATGATTTGTTCAGTCTTGTATCTTACTGTGAGCAGACTTGACATTGTTTTTAGTGTAGGGCTTTGTGCTCGCTTTCAAGATAATCCTAGAGAGTCTCACTTGACTGCTATCAAAAGGATACTAAGATATTTGAGAGGAACCACTGATCTGTATCTTTGGTATCCCAAAGGTAGCATTTTCAATCTAGTAGGATATGCTGATGCTGATTATGTAGGTCTTCTAGTGGATAGGAAGATCACCTCGGGTATGGCACACTTCCTTGGTTCATGTCTTCTGTCATGGGCTACTAAAAAGCATAATTCAGTGGCCTTGCCTACTGCTGAACGTGAATATGTTATTGCTGCTTCGTGCTGTGCTCGATTGGTATTTATCAAACAACAGCTCTTAGATTTTGGTATTGAAGTTGTTTGCATTCCTATATTCTGTAATAACACTAGTTCTATAAGTATGACAAAGAACCTTGTTCACCATAAGAGGACTAAGCACATAGATGTTAGGCACCACTTCTAAAGATATAACTGTGAGAAAGGATTGATCTCTATAGAATTATGTGATACTGATAAGCAAATTGCTGACATCTTCACTAAAGCACTGAGTAGAGAAAACTTTGAGAGGAACAAGTTGGAATTAGGGATGATTAAGATCACCTAATAGGTCCGGCTCAGAATGCTCAATGAAAAAAAATTGGCTAGAAATTCTAACCTTGTATAAATATCTGAATTAATTTTTACTCAGCTTCCTACTTTAATTAGTATACACTTGTGACATGTGTTTATATGATTTACTAATCTCTTGCTAAATTTTCTCTATTATGGTATTTGAGGCATGTTCAAGAGAATTCTCAATGAAGAACCTGGTTCATCAGTATGGTTTTATATGAAAGCTCTGGTATGTTTTCTATACTTTGCACAATCAGAAAGATTAATAATTCAATCAATAGCAGAAGTCCTATGCTTGTCAAATTCCTAGAAAATTCTATCCGTTGAGCATTGAACCGGTCTCGTCCATCTTGAACTCTAAAACCGTGATTTTTGCCTAATATCTAGGGAAGCCAAGTAATCATTAAAATTCTAGAATTTCTGTTTGGTTAGACTTCTATTTGACTCCTGAAAAAGCTGTCATTAATTAATAAATATCTAATTCTCTTTAAATACATGCCACTTTTCAGCCTTCTTCATTATTCTAAAACCGTCAAAAACACTTCTTCAATTCTAATTGCCCTCTTCTCCAAAATTCCCAAATTCTCTCAATAAATGAACAACAATGTCGAACCCACAAGATCATCCTGGAAGTCCTCCACCACCATCTCCCTCAAACTCATCCTCATCTACTCCACCCAGTGTATCTCCAAAACCTAGGTTTCGAAGGCAGAAAATGCTTGCTCAAAAAGCTATAACATTTGGGGCTCTGAAGAAAGTATTAAATGAAAGGTTGCAAGTTATCCAAGTGAAAGAAAGCCCAGCTCAAAATTCTGACTCCAGTTCTGAGTCTGAATCTTTTCAATCTGTGAGTAAAGGTGAAGGACATGGGTCTTCTACCACTGAGAAGACTCAAGAAACCCCTACTGATGTTTGTTCTGGTTGGACCCATTGGGGATTTTAAATTAGCTGATTCGAGTGGGAGTGGAGGTTAAAAGAATGGAAAGAGAGAAAGGGTGCAAGTGGTGAAGAAAGGGAAAATGGAAGGGAAATGTCCTTGCTATATGTGGGGTTGCACAAGAGAGGATATAAGGGAGTGGAGTAAAGTTAGCGGGAAGTGGTTCTGGGGAAGCAGCTGTGGGGTTGGTTCATCTAAGCAAACAAAGAGATGAATCTGTTTCATGTACTGAGGAAACCTTGGCTGATCTATTGAAAAAGGTTGGAGCAAGTTATCACCCAAAGAAACGCAAAGCTACCACACTAAAAACCTCAAAAGTTCCCAAGTCATCCAAGAAAAGAAAAACTTTAGCCCAACACCTACTGCCTCTTCAATGCCTAGGGATAGAGCCACAAGAAGCAGGGTAAAACAAAGTGAAGCTGATCTACAAAAGGCTTTGGAAGAAAGCAAGAAAAAGAAAATGGAGAAGGGAAAAGCAAAGGTAGTAGAATCTGCTAATGTTATAGAGGAAGAGGAGATAGAACTGGTCCATCAAGAAAGGGGTACAACAGTGGAAGTTCCTACACCCAAACCTAAAAGGCCAAAGGATTCCTCAAAGAAGTTTTCTACTAAACATGTGTCTGCTAAACTCTCACTAGCCAAAAGGACTAGATTTGTAGTGAAAGCTAAATAAACAAAAGTTTCAGTTGATGAAGATTGGAGTGGAGAAGAAGAAAATGATGAATCAGAGAAGGAACAAGACAAGTTTGCCATCTTTGGCAAAAGGAAAATTTTAAAAGGTAGATTGTTGAAGGACCTGGTGGAACCATGGATGATGAGATTGGTTGACTCGTTAGCTACTCAAGGTTGGAAGGACATGGTCCTTCAGATGGATGGGAGACTGGCAGAAATGAGCTAATTGAGTTTATGGCAAATGCTGTTGTTAAGGATAGAGTAGTCATTAGTTTGGTGAAGGGAGTCCCAGTGCATTTTGATGCTGAGAAACTAGGAGAAATTCTTGGCATACCCTCTGAAGGTTTGATGATTACACTAGGCAAAGGTGGCCATGGTTGGACTCCCTCCCTACTGCCGTTGAAATCACCAAGAGGTTTCGTGACTCTGAGGAAGTGAATCAATTAAGGGTTGTGCAAAAAAGTGAGATGAGGCCTGAGCACAAGGTGGTGTTTGAGTTTGTGAACAAGTGCTTATTTCCTTGACAAGATAGAAGGCACACTGCAAACTACATGGACCTCTTTCTTATGGAGTGCCTTGAGAGAGGAAAGCAAATCAACTGGCCTGCCCTCATTGTAAAATTGCCAGACAGGATCATAAATGGCTCCAAGGCTCATGCTACTCCATATAGCCTCATACTGACCACATTTCTGGACAAGCTAAACGTGCATTTGAAGAAATGGGAAATTGCCTCAAGCAAGGAATATATTGGCATCAAGATTCTTCTGGCTTGTGACTATCTAGTCAATGCCATACCAATTGAACCTGGTTCATGTTTGACGACACCCATCGACTGCAAGGTTAGATCTTTGGTTTAGGAAAGTGGAGCTAAGGATGCTGAGATTGCTAGGACCAAGGCTCGTGTGGTTGAATTGGAAACTGAAAGGGATGGATTTAGAACTGAGCTTGCCAAAGAAAAGGAGAAGAGTGATGGAATTCTTCAGGATATGATGAATCTTCTCCAAACTCCGCCCCCCAGTTCCTCCAAGCCCTAGGACTCCTAGCACTTGTTTCCTGAACTTGTCTAGTATCCTAGTGACCCCCAGTGACCCAGATTAGGGATTTTTCTATTTTGTTCATGGTTTGAATATTTTTCTTTCTTTTTGTGGATTATTAATGACAGCATATCACTATCAATGACAACTGCTATTTTTTCTTGTTCTATGATTATTCTGACCTTGATAGTTTAAATATGTTTGTTGATTACTGATGATATTACCATGATTGCACTTGCCATTGCCCTAGTAGCCATGAGTATTTATTAAAATCTGGGATTCACATTGTGTATGCAACTTTTCGATGATGCCAAAAGGGGGAAGATATATTGTGCTTTACATATTCTGAAATAAGTTATGTTTATAACCTAATTAACCTGGTCCTTAATGATAAGTGAATTTTCTAAATTTAGTGTGGATGGTTAAGAAGAGTTCTTACAGGCTTCAAATCAGTAAAAAGCACTGAGTTTACCATTATCAAAAAGGGGGAATTTATTGGCCCAAGAACAGGTGAAGTTTTGAAGAATGACAAATAAACTCAGTCATGGACCAGGTCCATCATGTGAAGCATAGTCATGAGCAACCTACACATGTGAGATGCACGTGAAGGACATAAGTCCAATTGATTAAGCAGCAATATCTCCTGATTGGATCTAAAAGGTTGCATATTGGATAAGGGGAGACAGTCTCCTTATGTGAAAAGAACACAATCCAGATAAAAGATAGTGTTGGAGTTTGTAATGTTCAAGGACTCAACTTCGATAGAATATATGCAATTGAGTCCCAATCAAACTCTATTTATTAACCCATTAAATAACAGTAATTGTTCTATTTTATAGGTATTGCCCATATGCAAAAGTTAAACTAAAGTGAGAGCAAAAGAGCAAGTCAATTTTGCAAGCAATTTATGTGAGATGTGAGTGTGCACTCCTGAAGCTACTTGAACGAGATAGAAGAACCAATTCCATTGTGTCTTTATTTATTTATAGTTCAATTGTAGCAGGTGATTTAAACTTGTACTTTTCAGCTTTCATAGAAGCAACTGTATTAGGCACTTAGAGAATTCAAGTTATATGCTAACATGATGTTGTCATAACAGTTGAGGTTGTGTGCTATAACAGGATTAGAGTTAATCCTTAGGTTTACAAAGAGTTTTGTAAATGATATTTTGGTTTAGTGATTTTAGTGGAAGTTTCAGAAAATCCTACTGAGTAGTAGGTCATGGTTTTTTCACCTTTTGAGTCAGGCTTTTTCCACGTAAAAATCTCTGTGTTCTTTATTTTATGTACTTATTATTCTGCAAATAGTAGAGTCAGTACACCAAGAAGAACCAGATTCTTCTAGAGGGAAAATTGGGTACCACACAAATGACCCCACCTCTTGTGTGGTATTGACGTTAAAAACATCAATTGTGTTTTGGAAAGTATTATCATGTTTTGTGCTGAATTCCATATTTGGTCCTCGTGCCAACTGTTTTGGATCCTTAGGGGATTTTTACTACTATTCCTCACTGTTTTGACTTTCTATTTGCACTAAGTCATGCTTTATTCCACTATTTTCATAAATCAGTCATATTTACTCTGTATTGATATTTTAAATGATATTTTGGGCTGACCATCATTTTTTACTGTTGCCCAAGTGGCTTGAGAAATTTATGAAAAAGTGAGGCCTAGGGCCTATGTTGTTAGGATATTATGGGATCAGGCTGTGCGCCGCAGCAGTATTTTATTGATTTATGACTATGAGGCCGAGGGCCTGAGTTGTTACGCCATGAGGTTGCTTGTTATGAGGCCGAGGGCCTGTTGATTATACCACAAGATGACTTGTTATAATGCTTGGGCTGTAGGAGCCCTTCCAGGAGTCCGTACATACCTAGTGAGCGCAGGTACCCAATGTGAGATGTGGTAGTGCCCAAGCGGCTATTGTTGTTTCATGTTATTGCCCGAGGGGTTGATACGAGTGATTGTGAGGTAGCTCGAGGGGCTGGTTCTGGTGATATGTTGCCCGAGGGGCTGTTTAAATTTCTATTCTTTTTTTCACTATTTTCATCACTCGCTTGAAACTATTAAAAGTTGTTTTTAAAAAAGGAAAGGGTTTTACTAAACTAAGATGTTTTTACGAGTATTATTGCTTTACTACATTATTTTGGACTCATAATGTTTTGCTGTAGCATTATGTTGTGGTTTACATGTTTTCTTACTGCTTAGCTCTCTTTACTTTTAGTACTTACTGAGTTGGCATACACACATTACTTAATGCACTTTGTGTGCAGATTCAGGAGTTTGGGTCACGCTAGCGAGTGCTGATTTGTCTTCCAGTAGGATTTTGGAGTTGACTAGGTAGCTGTTTGGCATTCGCAGCCTCGTGCTTCTCCTTCCTATCCTTATTCCTCTTTAATTAGCTTTGTTTTAAACTATGTTGTCTTTTCATGTTTCTAGACGAGTTGTAGTTGCTCGTGACTAGTGACACCCTAATGTCGGGCTGTGTTTTTTTTTGCACTGTTCTATTCTACCTTGCCTTTCTGTAATTTTAGATTATTAATGACTTGAAATGACTTATTATAATTGTTTGTTTGGTTTTGGGGTTTATGTCGGCTGGCCTAGTTTCACGACAGGCGCCATCACGACCGAGTCCATTTTAGAGTCGTGACAAGTTGGTATAAGAGCCTAGGTTACATAGGTCTCACGGGTCATAAGCATGTTTAGTAGAGTCTTACGGATCGATATGGATATGTCTGTGCTTATCCACGGGAGACTGCAGAACCTTTTAGGAAAGACTTCTTGTTCTTGAATTCCTTTCGTGCAAATATGTTGATTTTAGCACTAAACTTCTATTATTCTATTCTTTCACAAATGTAAGGACCCGTGCGCTCGGTCAGGATGGACGACCACCAGTACCACCAGCTGTGGACACTAGAGACAGAGGATGCGGTCGAGGCCGTGCGTAGGGGTAGGGGTGTATCCTGCACAGTAGTCAGGGCAGCACCTGTAGATCCACCAACCGCCCAATTTAGGATCAGGTCCTGGTTGCGGATGCTCCAATAGCACCAGCTCAGGCACTAGCAGTGCCTATTGGGATCCTAGGCCTTTAGGAGGCCCTGGCCCAGATTCTATCAGTGTGCACTAGCCTAGCTCATGCGGTCTCAGTTACTACGGCCGCAGCTACTTCTCAGGATAGGGGAGGCACTTAGACTCCCGCCGCTCGCACACCTGAGCAGGTCGTGCGGGACTTCAGACATTGGGGGCACATCCAGTCCAGCCAGTTGTAATTGCTCAAGACTTTGTAGCTCCTGTTATTCCAGAGGATGAGCAGTGCAGGTTGGAGAGGTTTGGTAGACTTCAGCCTACGACTTTCAGTGGAACCGAGGGCGAGGATGCTAAGGGCTTCTTGGACAGGTGTTAGAGGATTTTTCGTACAACGGGTATTCTGGAGACCAGTGGGGTATCATTTACTACTTTTTCATTTTTTAGAGCTGCCTTCACTTGGTGGGAGGCTTATGAGAGGCGTAGGCCTGTTAGTGTAGCGCCCCTTGCCCATCAGTAGTTATCCATTCTCTTTTTGGAGAACTATGTGCCATAGTCTCGTAGAGAGAAGCTGCGCAGGCAGTTCAAGCAGTTGCAATAGGGTGATTTGAATGTGATGCAATATGAGATGAGGTTCTCGGAGTTAGCTCATCATGCTGTTTGGTTGGTTTCGATGGATAGAGAGAGGATCAGGAGGTTCGTTGATGGCCTCACATATCAGCTTCAGGTTCTCATGACCAGGGAGAGGGTGTGAGGTACTACTTTTGAGGAGGTTGTCGATATCACTTGTGAGATTGAGTTAGTTCACGCCACGAGCAAGAATACAAGGAGGCCAAGAGGCCTTGGGGATCTGGTAGTTTTTGTTGGTGCTCCTTTGAGAGTTCAGTTTTAGCATGGCAGAGGCCGTCCATTTAGGCATGCTCAGTCAGCTCGCCCAGGTTATCGTGGGGGCATCATTGAGCCATGGTTCTCACAGTTCCTATCAGCTCCATTCATCACTCAATGCCATTCTGGACTAGAGCTCGTTTCGTGCTCCATCAGTTCAGGGCTCTTCTATGCCAGGTGCATCTGCTAGTCATTCTGGTGCTAAGGGTTCCCTTTAGTCCCCGTCTCCAGCACCAGGGAGTTGTTGTGAGTGTGGAGAGTTGGGTAACTGATCATGGCAAACCCTGCACCACTATTAAGTAGCGAAAGAGGTCGAAGCAGCTTTTACCCAATTTAGGGTCAAGATCGAATTCCACAGAGAGCTAGATATTGGAGTTGTGTATTTGCTCCAAATTGCACTTCTACACATTATTGGGTTTTAATTATGATTCTAATTTTATAAACTAAAATGCTCAATATAAACTACTATAAGATAGGATTAAACTATTGCAAGTTGTTCAAATGATTAAAAGGCACTAGGGTAGTGACTTTTGCCAAGGTGGTCAATTGACAGAATCTTGAGTCTAAAGCTAGATTGACACATTTGGGGATTAAGATATCACCATTGTTCGATTATACTCACTCTATACATCTCAGTAGTTCGAGTGATTTTGCCCGAATTGACTTTCTCTAGACCAATTGGGTATACAAATTTGCACAAGAAATTGAGGATCAAATCGGGTGTTACGATCTCTCGGTTTAACCCTTTAATTGGGGATATTAATTCTCTTGAGTATGCCCCAATTCCTTGTTGGACTAATTCTAGAGACTTAGGCTCTCTTTCTCAAGAAAAACAAAAGTCAACTAAACACAAACTAGTGTTTGCAAATACTAATTTAGCAATTAAACATGGAATTAGCCCAAATATCAAACACCCATAGTCAATCAAGCTCTAAAATACAAGACCCATAAATTATCCATACTAGGGTTGAGCCACAACCTTAGCTGATGGGTCTAGCTACTCATAATTAGAGAGAGAAACAAAGAAATATATGAAAAACAACTCATATTGATTAATTGATAAGATAAACTAGAAGATTCAATGTTGAAATGAAGATAAAATTGCCCAAAATAGCTAAAGAAACGGAAGTCACGAGCGCAGCCTTTAGTACTTACTATCTGCTTAACCTAAAAATGGGAAAGAAGCTATTTATACTAAGCTAAAAAGTCTGGAAAAAAATACACCTGCATGGTTAGTGTGGACCATACAAAATGGTGTGCAGCTGTACTAGGGCTCTTGACATAAAATTCTAGCTCTCTGAACTCAGGTAATGTGGACTGCACAGAATCGAGTGCAGCCGCAGTGGCTTCTAGTGCGGTCCGCATGAAATGGAGCGCGAACCGCATTGGCTTCAATCACCAAAACTAGCACCTCTCTGATCTTTGGTTCTGCGGACCGCACAAAATGGAGCGCGGCTGCAGTGACTCCAATGCGGACCACATTAAATCTCATGCGAACCTGTTGGCCTAGAAATCACCTTCTCTGAATCTCACTTGTGCGGACAACATAGAATGGTGTGCGGCCGCATTGGGCCTATTTTGCCTGAGCTTTGTTTTGCCTTGGTACTTATGCAAGTTTCAATCCTTTTGAGTTAAACTTTGACATCTTGTCACTTTGTTGATCAAACCTGCAATCAAGCACAACTTGTGATCCTTCTGGGACTATTTTGTACAAATTTCTAATCAAAACATAAGCAATAAGGAGTATGGAATGTATCAAAATTCCTAGTTATCGACTCCCCCACACATAATCTTTTTCTTGTCCTCAAGCAAACAAAATAAGACCCACCCCTTACGAGACAATCCAAGATAATTCACCAATCCTAAAGGGACCTCGTCTATCATCAGTTGGGACTAACAATTTCCCTCAATATACATGAATCATTAATAATATTTACTCTTTTAAAACACCATTGATCAAGTGTGACACAAGAGCATCAAAGGTTGAATCAACACATCAAAGGACTCTTTCTATTACTTAAGTAATTGTGGAACCGAAACTCACACATCCTCAGCTCTCCCTAAGAAAACCTCACCTTTAGAATAGTGGCACTCATAACGAGGTTAATAGAAATTCACTCATCCCTATCAAAGAAAAGTCACAAGTCCGGCACTAAGTACCACATGCTTGCCCCTTATGTAATTCACCACTAATATAAGCTTTATTCAACTAGAGATCATATAGGGCTTTTGTGGAGACATAGTGAAGGCTTTTGGTTCCGGGTAGGCGATATTTGGTCTAAGTAGGTTCCATCTTCCCTTAAGCACTTCTTTTGTTTCATTTTGGGCACAGATTGACTTGACTCTTTGAATCTTTTCACTTCTTTCAAAGGGTAAGAGAGACACACTGCCACTCTTTTCTAGACATTTCAAATCTTTTTTTTCCTTTATCAATTTTCCACACCTTTCATTCTTTGCTTTTCTTGAATTCCTTTTTTTTTCTTTTCCACATCAAGTATTCTTTTTGTCGTTTTGCTTTTCTTTCTTTTTCACTGCCTTTCCTTCTCTTCATTTTGTACCTTTTTACCACTTTGCTGCAATTCTCGTCTCTCCCCCCAAGCTTATACTTTTGACATGTGCTAAGGAAAGATCGGGTGCCAAGACAGGGTATCTTTTAGAACGGGTAAAGGCTTGTATCATAGTTCTTGAAGGAAAAAGGTTAAAGGATCAAAAGGTTTGACTAGGGATTTCACTTTGTTAGGCTGTGGAATTGTTTAAGCTATTATTTGGATCAAGAAGAGCCTATAATCACGTCTCAGGTCAATATTCACTTAGCATTTCGCCTCAACAAACATTCAGTGCATGTTCTAGACTAATGGCTTGGGACTTGAACTTGCAATGCAATTTCTCACCACATATGCTATGGGATTGCTAAAGACACAGAGTCAGGGGCCCATAACGACCTTAGATAATATTTGAGCACACAATGGTCCCTAAAAACCACTTGATGAATATCGGTCAACACAAGTGTCTCAGTGTCACAAACTTCACCATCCTAAACACAACAATTCGTTTTTGACCATGAGATAAAAAGAAAATGTGCTAGGCCCAAGTGAAGCTTTGCTTAAGGCACCCTTAACCACTAACTACTAAAAATCCAAAAAGAAAAGAAAAACAGACTCAAACCCTTAAGAAGGCTGTCACGCCATCTATCATTGGGAAGAGCCACCTGGTTCATACAAACTCCCCCTTCGGAAAGAACCGTGGCATTAAGAAAATCAAAGGATTATTGCAAATGTTCAAAACAAGAAGCTATGAATATAAATAAGAAGCTAAGAACGAAAAATTGCGGAAAGTAAAATGAATTTATACAAGAGGGATTTTATCGAATATACAATAGATAGGATGACTATGTACAATGTAACATAACTTTCTATACTAACCCAAAGTAAAATAAAAGTACGACAAATATGATAGAATGTTAAAATTATATACAAACCAAAGATGAAAAATCAAGAAAGCATAAAAACTATCAAATATATACAATCATCCAAACCCAAAAAAGTAGGGCCTACCCCCTCAAATAAAAATTGTCATTATCCCCAATGCCAACTAAACCAAATAAGCACAAAAAGAAAAGGGAAAAGGATATAGAGACTCCTTATGGCCTGTCTGTCTATACGGGATCCTAAGTGGCCCCTGGGTTCTCACTGTGCTCGGGAACCTCGGAGTGGTTCCCTATGGCCGGCTGCTATGCTACGGGGACATGGGCCTGGACCTGGGCAGGCTCATGAGGTGCATGCTATGGCTGACTGGAGGAGGCCTCCGGTGGGTCTGCCAACTAGATGACTGCATCGTCCACTCGAGAAATCATCCTCTTCCTCTTGGGAGGCCTCTCAGACTGCTTTTGTTGGGGATGAGCTGCTGGTACAGGGTGATGAAGCAATAAGTCCAAAGGTTATTGGTCTGCCTTCAACCTGTCAACATCAACCCTAAGCTCCTTCACGGGCTCTTTGGAGGCCCGTGTCTTTCTCAACTTTTTGTGCTCTTGAGCAAGCTCCTTGAGAGCCTTGCTATGTGAATCTACAGAATCAGCGAGCACCTTTTGGTTGACCAGAATCATCTTGAGGGCATCCTCAATAGACTGCGGGACCTGCGGAGGAGGAGGTGCCGACTGAGCTTCCACTGTAGTAGGGAGGATAGATAACTTGGATTAAGCTTTTTACATCCAATTGTTGATGCTGAGAACAGCTTGTCTCATTCGGTGAGCAGTCACTGGGTAGGCTCGAGAAGAGGGAATCTCGGGATCTGCTGAAGTGGATAGGCCTAGAGGAATGTCAATGGAGGTAGAGGCAGGCTGAGTAGGAGCCACTACCACAACTGTCTCTTCAGACTGGCCGGTTGGAGCAGTGTCTGTTCCCTTGAAGTTTTTGCTTTTTGGGTTGTCATCCCCCTGCATGCTTTACCATGAGAATGGGGCCTTTGCTTTGACCTTGATATCAAATGGCCTCTTTTCAACTTTGAGGTCCCTGAAGTACATAGTCAAGAAGCTAGGGAAAGGGTCGTTCCTGTCATGCTCACTGCCTACAAGTGTGATTACCCGAGTCATTACCTTCCCGACATTTATCGGGTACCCCGCCATGATCGATGCCACCAAAACTGCCCGGTAAAGAGGGAGAGAGTTTTCATGAGTAGTGGGGTCCAATCTGCTGCACACAAATGTTTCCCACCCTTTGGTCTCGAAGTTCAAATTTCTTCTCAAAATTTTCACGTCCGCATTCAGCCAATTGCGGGTGGTACCTGGGATTGCCAGATTCTGTGCCAACCAAGGATGGACTTCCTAACCTAAGTCCATCTTCGCCATGTACATATACTCATCCTCCTCATCAAAGCCTAGGTTATCATTTATTGTCTTCCCATCAAACAACACTTTCAAGTTTCACACCTTGGTCACCTTGGTGCCCTTTTGGATGTGGGCAACGTTGGCATAAAATTCCTTGACCAGGTGCTTGTTCACATCTATACAATCACCCAAAAAATGCTCCCAGCCAATTCTCTCCCTAAACTACCTCCTCACATTACGGATGTGAGGTAACAAGTTTCTATCAACAAAACTCCTCTCCGAGATTAACTTCCTCACCGGCCACCATTCCATAAATTTGTGATAATTAAGATACTTCACTGATAAATCTGTCCTGCCACACCTCCAAATTTCTAGTTCTAGCAATCACGCCAACCTGAGGTTGACCCCCTTCTCCTATTACCTAATCTCCCCCTAGTTCCTCATTTTCTCATATTGAACCCTCTCCATATTATGAAGCTGTGGGAGAGGTAAAGTACTCATCTTTACTGCCTTCAGCTGAGCCCTCAGACAACCTAGAAGATACATGCACTGACGGTTGAGCAGTGGGGGATGCTAGAAGAGTTGGTTCATCTGTCAACCTGAATCTATCCGGGAAATCATCCATGAATTCCGAAACAGAATCAGAGTCAGTCAGCTCCTTGAAAGGTATATACTCACTTCTCGAGGAATGAGAAGCAACTCTATCAACGGTCCGAATTGCCTTCCTTGTTGCTTTAATTTCCTCTCAAACTTAGGGGATTAATTTTATCTTTCCTCGTCCCCTCCCCCGAGAGGATTATTCTCTGCCTGGTTGTTTAGCACCCTGGCTTCTTGATTTTACCATTATTTGCAAACAATTTTAGTCATGCTTTGTTAGTCTCAGTATATACAATAAAGTTCAAGATTGTAGTGAAAGAAAATGTTGTAGACATTTGAATTTTATGAACAGTGCAGATTATACACAGTGCGGGCTGCACAAAATAAAGTGCAGCCGCATTCAGGTCAATGCAGACCGCACAAAATGGCAATGCGGTCCGCACAGAAGTGGGGTTCAGACTACTCACTCTCTGTATCCAGGGAGTGCAGACTGCACAAAATGTATTGCGGCCGCATTGGGACAAATGCAGACCGCACAAAATATAGTGCGGCCGCAGTCCCCAAACTTTAGAGAACTTACACTTAGTAATGTGGTCTGCATAAAATGCCATTGCGGACCGCACTAAGGTACCGCGGTCCGCACTGAGTTCCCAAAAAGAACACTAACTTAGGGTTTAATGTAATTTGATTCAAGTCCAATTTTACACCTAAGAAAGGCTCCTATGTGTTTGCCCAGTGATTTTAGCTACTTAAGTCCACATTAAACAATAAAATATCTAACCTAATCCTACAAGATTGAAAGAAATACGGGAAGAACAAGGTGAGAAACAAGAAAAACAAAAAGTAAAAGAAAAATTACAAAATTAACATAATTAATAGGACGTTAATGTTACCAGATGTGAAAGGAAATGCAGGTGAAGAATTCCAAGCAGTTAATTTCTAGTGAAAGAAGGATGAACAATGTTTTTATGATTTCAGAGAGCAAAGGGTCGAAAAGTGTAAAAGGGGGACCTCAGGCCCTATTTATAGAAATGGACCTGGGGCCCATCTTACCCACCCAGTGCGGACCGCACAAAATCGACCGCGGTCCACACAGCACAGCAATTTTGAGAGTTTGAGAAAGCAACCACTTCGGTTTGCACAAAATGGAATGCGGCTGCAGTGGTCCACTGTGGACCGCACAAAATGGAATGCGACCGCGGTGGCAAACTTCAGAGAGTTAATAATGCACCCTTTATCAGTGCGGTCTACACTGAATGTAGTGCGGCTGCATTGACAACTTCAGAGACATTAACACTTTTTTCACTATGTCCTGCACTGCATCAAAACAATCATGTAGCATCTCACACCCAGTTAGTCCAAAAATAAGTCCTATCCTACAATTATAAACAAAGAAAAACACATGGGTTGCCTCCCAAGTAGCGCCTGATTTAACATCGCGATATGACGCATGTTACCATCCAATCATTTGAATTGAACAAGTGCCACCACATGGCTATCATCAAACTTTCACAAGTAGTGCTTGACCATGTGACCATTAACCCGAAAATCTCCCCATTTTTGTTTTTTAAATCAAGGGCTTCAAACGGGGTCACAAACACCACCTCAAAAGGTCCGGTCCACTTTGAGTTTAGCTTTCCCGGAAACAACTGTAACCGAGAGTTGAGCAAGATCACCAAATCACCTAATCTAAATTCCTTTCCACGAGCATATTTGTCATGAAGGTACTTCATTTTGTCCTTGTACAAGGAAGAACTGGAGTATGCATGGAAACGGAATTCATCAAGTTCATTGAGTTGCTCAACCCGGAGATTTGCAGCCACATCCCATTCAAGGTTCAATTTCTTCAAGGCCCACATAACCTCGTGCTCTAACTCCACTATTAAATGACAAGCTTTTCCAAACACCATTGTCCAACTTCTTAGACCAATCGGTCCTATTGGCAATGCTCTTGATCTCTGTGTTAGAGACTTCAACCTGGCCACTTGCTTGAGGATGATAAGGAGTAGACACTTTGTGGTTGACACCATACTTTGAAAGCAAGGTGTCAAAAGCTCTATTTCAAAAATGTGATCCTCCATCACTTATAATTTCTCGAGGAGTGCCAAACATTGTAAAAATGCTCTTCCTTAGAAATGAAACCACACTCCTAGGTTCATTGTTGAGAAAAGCCACGACTTCGACCCATTTTGAGACATAATCAACCGCTACAAGAATGTAGGTATTTCCACACAAGCTTACAAATGGGACCATGAAATCAATGTCACATACATCAAAGATATCCACTTCTAGAATGGGGTTTAGAGGCATCTCATCTTTCTTTGAAATTTCGCCAGCCCTCTGACATTGGTCATACCTTTTCACGAGATCACTTGAATCTTTGTACAAGGTTAGCCAATAAAAACCACAACTCTGAACTTTTGAAGTTGTCCTCACCCCTCTATGATGGACACCATAGGGGGAGGAATGACAAGCCTCTAGGATGCTAGATTTCTCCTCCACAGGTACACACCTCCGGATCACTCCGTCAGTGCAAATATTGAACAGGTTTGGCTCATCCCAATAGAAGTCCAGACTATCTCGTTTGAGCTTCTTCCTTTGGTTAGAAGAGATCTCACACGGGATGATGCCAGTCACAATGAAGTTAGCAACAACCACAAACCATGGCATATCACTCAACGACACAGAAAGTAGCTGCTCATCGGGGAATGCATCATTGATCTCTAGGCCATCACACGACCTTCCTTCCTCCTCCAAGTGGGATAAATTATCCGCCACTTGGTTTTTACTACCTTTTCGGTCCACAATATCCAAATCAAACTCTTGAAGTAATATGACCCATCACATCAGTTTAGCTTTTGAGTCTTTCTTTGTCATCAAGTATCTAAGACCTGCATGATCAGTGTGCAATATGACTTTGGCTCCCATAAGATATGGCCGAAATTTTTCCATTACGAACAAGCCAACAACCCTTTCTCAGTCACCATGTAGTTCTTTTGAGCCTCATTCATTGTCTTGCTCGCATAGTACACTTGATGAAACATTTTATTCACTCTTTGACCCAAAACTTCCCCAACCGCAACATCACTCGCGTCGCACATGAGCTCGAAAGGCAAGCTCCAATTGGGTGCGGTAATGATCAGGGTGGTTGTAAACCTATGCTTGAGAAGTTCAAAGTCTTGCATACATCCCTCGTCAAACACGCACATAGCATCCTTTTCTAGCAACTTGCACAAAGGATTCACTACCTTCGAAAAGTCCTTGATAAATCGTTGGTAGAACCCGCATGCCCAAGAGAACTTCTAACCCCTTGACAGAAGTGGGGGGAGGAAGTCTTGAATTCATCTCAATTTTGTCTTTTTCAACCTCAATACCATTCTTTGAAATTTTATGACCCAAAGCTCTGCCCTCCTCAACAATGAAATGACATTTTCCCCTATTTAGCACAAGATTGGTGTCTTCACACCAGGCCAACACTCTGTCCAGATTTTTTAGACACTCATCAAATGAATGACCCACAACACTGAAATCGTCCATGAATACCTCCAAAATATCTTCAACCATATCGGTGAAAATGGCCATCATACACCGTTGGAATATTGTCGTCGCATTGCACAACCAAAAGGGTATCCGAGAAAAAGCAAAGGTGCCATATGAACAAGTAAAGTTTGTCTTCTCCTTATCCTCTGGAGCTATCAAAATTTGATTTTACCCTAAATAACCATCCAATAAACAATAAAAGGCATGCCCAACAAGACGAACAAGCTTCTGGTCAAGAAAATGCAATGGGAAGTGATCCTTGCGGGTCACCTTGTTCAGCTTGCGGTAGTCCATGCACACCCTCCATCTGGTCATTTTTCGGGTTGGAATAAATTCATTATTTGGATTGGTCACCACAATAATACCACCCTTCTTCGGCACAGACTTCACCGGTGAAGTCCACGAGCTGGTAGAGATAGGATATACCACTCCGGCGTCTAACCACTTGATCACCTCATTTTCATAACTTCTTGCATTGCCTCATTCAGCCTCCTTTGACGTTCCAAGGAGGGTTTTGCATCATTTTCCAGAATAATCTTCTGAGTACAGAATGCGGGGCTTATTCTCCGAATATCAGCTAGAGTCCATCCAATTGCCTTTTTCCATTTATTAAGCACCGCTAATGTGGCATCTACTTGCATGTTAGTAAGACAAGAGGAAAGAATAACTGGTAAAGTTGAACTAGGGCCTAAGAATTCATACCTGAGGTGTGGAGGAAATGGCTTCAACTCCAACATTGAGGGTTCCTCAATTGAAGGCTTTGTTGGAGGGGTCTTTCTATTTATAAGATCCAAAGAGGGTTTCCTAGGCTCATAAGAGTAAGAGTCCATTCCATGTAAAACATTCACGCACTCCAGTCGGCCCTCATCATCATTGACATCAAGATTCAACAATACGGCCTCCAAAGGGTCCTCCACACATTGATCATTGCACTAGTATAATCAATAATCACAGTCGTGACAAGATCCAAAAATGAGCACACTTCTATACAATTGGGCTGCTTCATTGACTTGCACACATGAAAAATCACCTTTTCATCACCCACCTTGAAAGTGAGTTCCCATGCTTCCACATCTACTAGAGCCTTCCCCGAAGCAAGGAAAGGTCTCCCCAATATGATTGGAACTTCACAGTCTACCTCATAATCCAAGATCACAAAATCAGGTGGCAAGAAAAATTTGTCCACCTGGACAAGCACATCAATAACTATAACAAATAGTTGCTTCATTGATCTATCTACCATTTACAATCTCATGGAAGTTACCCTTGGTGGCCCAATACCCAAAGTCTTGAAAACTGATTAGGGCATCAAATTGATACTAGCCCCTAGGTCACACAAAGCTTTTCCGAAATCTGCACTCCCAATAGTTCAAGGAATTGTGAAAGCACCGGGATCCTCCAACTTTGGAGCCATTGAATGTACTATAGCACTAACTTGGTGGGTCATCTTGATAGTTTTGTAGTACATGGATCTTTTCTTTGTAACCAAATCTTTCATGAATTTAGCATAGCCAGGCATTCCCTCAAAGCCTCCACCAAAGGCATATTGATGGATAAGCTCTTCATCATGTCAATGAACTTTTTGAACTGATTCTGATTTTTCTGCTTGGCTAGCCTTTGAGGATAAGGTGGAGGGGCCTAGGCAAGGGTTTCTTGGCTTTTGGCACAACCAGCTCCGGTATGTCTATTACGTGCTCCGTAGATAGGTTCACGCCATATTTCATTTCCACCTCGGCATCTTGAATATCAATCCTCACTGTTTGATTCACATTCTCATCAACCACATTCTCAACTACCAAAGGAACTTCATCTTCTTGCAACTCAACTTCATCACCCAAAACTTGCTTTTGCTTGGAGGCGTTCACATCACTGCCACTTCCACTCCTTGAGGTTACCGCCATAAAATGATTGTTCACACCCTTCGGGTTCACTATCGTATCACTCGGTAGAGCCCCCTTAGGGAGAGTATTCAAAAACTGAGATTTGGCCTAGCTGGACCTCTAAATTCCTGATTGAAGTATTGTGAGAAGCTAATTATGCATCGGAGTCAGCATTCTTTTTCATCATCTGTTCAAACATCATTTCAACTCTACCCATTTTATTGTTGGAAGAAATAGGACCCTAGGATGGAAAAGGCAGTGGATTGCTCGGTTGTTGGTACATTGGGGGCCTTTGAAAGCCTTTCCCCTGATTTCCTTGATTATTGTTCCATCCACCCTGGTCCCCAATTGTTGTTATTGCCCCAATTTCCTTGATTGTTCCATTGTTATTTTGATTACCCCAATTGTTGTTCCCTTGTTGATTGTTCCAATTATTGTTGCCCTATTGTTGGTTACCCCAATTGCCCTAGAATCTCTATTGTTGTTGTTGGTTAGAAGAGTTGCCTCTTTGGCCTTGGTAATTATTCACATGTTGCGCCTCTTCGTTCAGCCCATCATAACAATCATCTTGGAATCCACCACAATAATTGTCAAATTGATCCGAATTCCCTTGGTTCTGTTGACCTCTCGGTCTTCTATTGTTCACAAGCATGTTAACAACCTCCGTGGCATTCACTTGGCGAGGATTCAGAACTTGTTGCAACTGTGCCTTTGCTAATTGGTTCATTGTTGTTGTAAGTTCTGCTATAGCCTGCCCATGGTCATGTAGTTCTTTGTGCAAATGAGTGACCGTGGGGTCAACCTTTGGCACATTGGATCTACTTTTCCAAGCGGAGGAAATTTCAGCTATTTCATAAAGAATATCACAAGCTCCATCATAAGGAAGCTTCATGAAATTCCCCCCAGCCAATTGATTCACTATGCATTAATTCGTTGTATTGATGCCCCGATAGAAGGTTTGTCGTATCATTACCTCTGTCATATCATTGTTGGGGCATTCCTTCACCATAGTTCTATATCTCTCCCAAATCTCATGCAATGGTTCGGTGGGCTCCTGCTTGAAGGCTAAAATCTCATCCCGTAGTGCTGCCATGTGCCCTAGTGAGAAAAATTTTGCAATAAACTTATCCGCCAAATCATCCCCAGTTGTGATGGAATGGATGGGAAGTTTCTCAAGCCAATCCAATTCTTTCCCTCTAAGTGAGAATGGGAAAATCCTCAATCGAAGTGCATCCGTTGACACATTGGTTTACTTTCTCCTCCAATAGGTATCTATAAACCCCTTAAGATGTTTGTAAGCATTCTGAGTGGGAGCACCCATAAAGTACCCATGTTACTCCAACAATTTCAACATTGCGTTGGTTATTTGAAAATTGCCCGCCCGGATTCAGGGCGAAAAAATTGCACTTGCATAGCCTTGGTTGGGAAGAACTCTAAGAGCCACTCTTGCAGGTGGCGGAGGAGGGTTTGGGATATTTTCATTTGCATTGGCCTAACAGCCTCTACATTGTCCTTGAGGTACAAGAGACGCCTCTTAATCTCCATTGTCATCAACCTCCTCCCCCGCAATCACGTTTCCAAGAGGTTCATTAGTATTTAATGCCATCTTGTACCTGAAGTATTGACACAAACAAATTAGTAACAAAGAAGGAAAGAAAAACAAAACACAAATGTATTTAGATAGATAGCTAAAACTGTTAGCTCCCCGGCAACGGTGCCAAAAACTTATCACAGCCAACCCTGCACTACAATTTAGTAGCGACAGAGGTCAAAGCAGCTTTTACCCGATTTAGGGTCGGGATCGAATTCCAAAGAGAGCTAGATATTTGAGTTGGGTGTCTATCTAAAGCGGAGTTGTGTATTTGCTCCAAATTGCACTTCTACACATTTTTGGATTTTAATTATTATTATAATTTTATAAACTACAATTCCCCATATAAACTACAATGCTCAATTAAACTACTATAAGCTAGGATTAAACTATTGCAAGTTGTTCAAATGATTAAAGGGTACTAGGGTAGTGACTTTCGCCTAGGTGGTTAATTGAGGTAATCTTGAGTCTAAATATATATTGACACATTTTGGGAGTATGATATAACCATTGCTCGATTCTACTCACTCTATACCTCTCGGTACTTCGAGTGATTTTGCCCGAGTTCACTTTCGCAAGACCAATTGCGTATGCGAATTTGCACAAGCAATTGAGGATCAAGTCGGGTATTACGATCTCTCGGTTTAACCCTTTAATTGGGTCTATCAATTCTCTTGAGTATGCCCCAATTCCTTGTTGGACTAATTCTAGAGACTCAGGCTCTCTTTCTCAAGAAGAGCAAAAGTCAACTAAACACAAACTAGTGTATGCAACCACTAATTTAGCAATTAAACATGGAATTAGCCCAAATATCAAACACCCATAGTCAGTCAAGCTCTAAAATACATGACCCATCAGTTACCCATACGAGGGTTGAGCCACAACCCTAGCTGATGGGTTTAGCTACTTATAATTCGAGAAATAAACAAAGAAATAGATGAAAAACGACTCATATTAATTAATTGCTAAAATAAACTAGAAGATTCAATGTTGAAATAAAGATAAAATTGCCCAAAATAGCTAAAGAAATGGAAGTCACAGGCGCAACCTTTAGTACTTACTATCTGCTTAACCTAAAAATGGAAAAGAAGCTATTTATACTAAGCTGAAAAGTCTAGACAAAAATACCCCTACGGGGTTAGTGCGGACCACAAAAAATGGTGTATGACCGTACTAGGGCTATTGACATAAAATTCCAGCTCTCTGAACACAGGTTATGCAGGCCGCACTGAATCGAGTGCGACCACGGTGGCTTCTAGGGCGGTCCGCATGAAATGGAGACCGCACTATCTTCAATCTCCAAAACTGGCACCTCTTTGATCTTTGGCTCTACGGACCGCATGAAATTAAGTGCGGCCATAGTGAATCTGATGCAGACCACATTAAATCTCATGCGGCCGCATTGCGTGTTGGCATGGAAATCACCTTCTCTGAATCTCACTTATGCGGACCGTACAGAATGGTGTGCGGCCGCATTGGTCCTGTTTTGCCTGAGCTTTGTTTTGTCATGGTACTTGTGCAAGTTTCACTCTTTTTTGAGCTGAACTTTGAAATTTTGTCACTTTGTTGATCAAACCTGCAATCAAGCACAACTTCTAAGCCATCTGGGACTATTTTGTACAAATTTCTAATCAAAACATAAGCAAGTAGGAGTATTGAATGTATCAAAATCCCTAGTTATCATACACATGTGGAGGCAGTGTCCTTGTCGTCTTGGGGGTTCATCTCAGCAGAGGAGTCAGTCATCGACATTAGAACTAGTCCCTTTACCACCCACCTAGCTAGTTAGGGGTGGAGGACAGTCAGCTATGGGTCGCCCCAACAAGAGGAGGAGGTCAATCAAGCGGTGGTTAGGCTGGTTTCTGTGGACTCCCAACTAGATCATATACTATTGCTTCAGATGTTGTGATTACAAGTATTCTCTTAGTTTTCCACAGAGATGCCTTTGTTTTATTTGATCCCGATTCCACTTTTTCGTATGTGTCATCATATTTTGCTTATTAGTTGAATACGGCCCGTGAGTTTCTTGTTTCATTTGTTCGTGTATCAATACCGGTGGGCAATACTATTGTTGCAGACTATGTGTACCAGTCGTGTGTGGTGACTATTGGGGGTCTAGAGACCTTGAGTGGACCTTTTGTTGCTGTGTATGGTGGAATTTGACGTGATATTAGGCCTGGATTGGCTATCTATGTGTCGTGCTATATTGGACTGTCATGCTAAGATAATGATGTTGGCTATGCTGGGTGTACCACTAATTGACTGGTGAGGTTCGACCGATTATGTTCCCAGTAGGGTAATTTCATTCATGAAAGCCCAGCATATGGTTGAGAAGGGTCATCTTTCTTACTTAGCCTTTGTGAGGGATGTCAGTATAGAGGCCCTAAGTATTGATTCTGTTTCAGTGCTGAGGGATTTTCCCGATTTGTTTCCTAAAAACCTACTAGGTATGCTACCGGACAGGGATATTGATTTTGGTATTGATCTGGTATCAGGCATGCAGCCTATTTCTATTCCCACCGTATCATATGGCACCAGCGGAGTTGAAGGAGCAGCTTTAGGAACTCCTTGATAAAGGGTTTATTCGGCCTAGTGTGTCACTGTGTGCCTGTCCTATTTTAAAGAAGAAAGATGACACTATGAGGATGAGTATTGATTCCAAGCAGTTGAACCAGGTTACAATTAAGAACAAGTATCCTTTATCTTCCATTGATGATTTATTCGAACAGCTTCAGGGAGCGAGGGTGTTTCCTAAGACTGATCTCTGCTCAAGAAATCACTAGTTGAAGATCAGGGACTCAGATATTTTGAAGACAACGTTCATGACCTAATATGGTCACTATGAGTTAATTGTGATGTCTTTTGGGCTGACCAATGCCCCAATAATGTTCATACAATTGATGAACAATGTGTTCTAGACGTATCTTGACTCGTGTGTCAAAGTTTTAATTTATGATATTTTGGTGTATTCGCATAGCCAGGAGGAGCACATAGAGCATTTAAGAGTGGTATTGCAGCGGTTGAGGGTGGAGAGGCTTTATGCAAAGTTATCCAAGTGTGAGTTTTGGCTCAGTTCAATGGCTTTCTTGGGGCACGTGGTGTCTAGTGAGGGTATTCAGGTTGATCCGAAGAACATAGAGGTGGTTCTGTATTGGCCCATACCATCCTCAACCATAGATATTTGCAGCTTTCTTTTATTGGTAGGCTACTACTGATGGTTAGTTCAGGGATTTTCATCTGTTGCATCACCCTTGACCAAATTGACTCAAAAAGGTGCTTCATTCCAGTGCTCGGATGAGTGTAAGGCAAGCTTTCAGAAGCTCAAGACTGCCTTGACCACAGCTCCGGTGTTGGTTTTGCCCTTAGCTTCAGGTTCTTATACCGTGTATTGTGATGCTTCAAGAGTGGGTATTGGGTGTGTGTTGGTGAAGGAGGGTATACTGATTTCTTATGCTTCTCGTAAGTTGAAGCCCCATGAGAAGAACTACCTTGTTCATGATTTAGAGTTGGCTGCCATTGTTCATGCGTTAAAGATTTGGAATCATTACTTGTATGGTGTGTCTTGTGAGGTGTTTACGGATTATCGTACCCTCCACCACTTGTTCAAGCAGAAGGATCTCAATTTAAGGCAACGAAAATGGTTGGAGCTGCTAAAGTATTATGATATTACTGTCTTGTACCATCCGGGTAAAGCCAATGTAGTGGCCGATGCTTTTAGTAGGAAGGAGGTAAGTTTGGGGAGTTTGGCATATATTCTTGTTGGGGAGTGACCTCTTTTAGTTGATGTGCAGGCCGTGGCCAATCGGTTCGTGAGGTTGGATATTTTGGAGCCCAGTCGGTATTGGCCTGTATGATTTCTCGTTCTTCCTTATTCGATCGTATCAGAGAGTTCTAGTATGATGATCCTCATTTGCTCATCCTTAAGGGCAGAGTTCAGCACGACGATGCTAGAGATGTGACTATTGGTGGTGATGGGGTATTGTGGATGCATGGCCGGATATGCATGCCCAATATGGATGGGCTACAAGAGTTGATTCTTGGAGGCCCATAGCTCGTGGTATTCCATTCATCCGGGTGTCGTGAAGATGCATCAGGATATGAGACAACATTATTGATGGAGGAGGATGAAGAAGGACATTATAGAATTTGTAGCTCGATGTCTCAATTGTCAGTAAGTGAAATATGAACATTAGAGACCGAGTGGCTTGCTTTAGTAGATGGTTATTCTAGAGTGGAAGTGGGAGCGGATCACCATGGACTTTGCAGTTGGGCTACCACGAACATTGAAGAAGTTTGATGTTATTTGGGTAATTGTGGATTGACTGACCAAGTCCCCGCACTTCATTCCTGTTTGTACTACCTATTCCTCAGAGCGGTTAGCAAAGATTTACATCCTAGAGGTTGTTCGTTTGCATGGTGTCCCGGTTTCTATCATCTCTATTAGAGGTACTCAGATTACTTCGCAGTATTGTAGGGCCATGTAGAGAGAGTTGGGTACTCAGGTTGAGTTGAGCATAGCTTTCCACCCTCAGACGGACGGGCAGTCCGAGCGCACTATTCATATATTGGAGGACATGTCAGATTCTTGTGTCATTGATTTATGAGGGTCATGAGATCAGTTTCTACCGCTCGCGGAGTTTGCTTATAACAATAGTTATTAATCGAGTATTCAGATAGCTCTATATGAGGCTTTGTATGGGAGACGGTGTAGATCTCCAGTTGGTTAGTTTGAGTCGAGTGAGGCTAGGCTATTAGATATAGACTTGGTGCAGGATGCTTTGGACAAGGTGATGGTGATTCAGGAGCGGCTTCGTGCAGCACAGTCGAGACAAAAGAGTTATGCTGATAGGAAGGTTCGTGATATGTCCTACATGGTTGTTGAGAAGGTTCTATTAAAGGTTTCACCCATGAAGGGTGTTATGATATTTGGGAAGAAGGGTAAGTTGGGTCCTCGATTCATTGCACCTTTTAAGTTGCTTTGGAGGATTGGGGAGGTAGCTTATGAGCTTGCTTTGCCACCCAGCTTGTCGAGTGTGCATCCGGTGTTTCACGTTTCTATGCTCCGAAAGTATATTGGAGATTCGTCTCATGTTCTGGATTTTAGCATGGTTCAGTGAGACGGTGATTTGACTTATGGCGTGGAGCCAGTAGCTATTTTGGAGCGTCAGGTTTGCAAGTTAAGGTCAAAGGATATAGCTTCAGTGAAAGTGCAGTGGAGAGGTCGGCCCGTAAATGAGGCTACCTGGGAGACCGAGCGGGAGATGCGGAGCAGATATCCTCACCTGTTTAGGACTTCAAGTGTATTTCTTGACCTATTCGAGGACGTATTAGTTTAAGAGGCGGAGGATGTAATGACCCAGCCGGTCATTTCATGAGTTACCACTTTGTTTCCCCCTTTACTGCTTCTTTATGCTTTGTTCATCTATGTTATATGGTATCAAGTTGGTCAGTTCGAGTTTGGAATGATTTTGGAAAGGTTTGAGACACTTAGTCTCTTTTGAGTAAGTTGAAGTTATAAAGTTAACCGGATGTTGACTTATGTGAAACAGGTGTCGGATGTGATTTTCAATTGTTTGGATAGAATCGTGAGGTGATTTGGTACTTAGGAGTGTGAACAGAATGTAATTTGGAGATCAGTGGTACATTTAGGCTTGAATTGGCGAAATTGGAATTTTGGTGTTTTCCGGTTGATAGTGGAAATTTTGATATTGGGGGCAGAATGAAATTCCTAAAGTTGCAGTAGGCCCGTTTTGTCATTTGTGATTTGTGAGAAAAATTTCATGTTATTCGGACGAGGTTTGATAGAGTTTTTGATCAAAAGCAGAATTCGAAAGTTTTTGAAAACCTTAGGCTTGAATCCGATGGTATTTTGTTTATTTGACGTTGTTTTAGGTGTTTTAAAGATTGATGTAAGTTGGATGGTGGTACATGGCTTGATCGTACTTTCGATTGAGGTCTCGGGGGCCTCGGCGTGATTCCATATTGTTGACGGGAGTTTTGGAGTTGGGAATTTGCACCTGAACTGCTGAAGCTACTCTCATAACTGCACCTGCGGCTTGGGGACCGCAGGTGCAGGCCTGTAGAAGTGAAATAAGGGTTGCAGATGTGGAAATGAGCAAGAGGAGCTGGAACCGCAGATGCGGATGCTTGAGCGCACCTGTGATAGCGCAGGTGCGGGATTTTGATCGCAGGTGCGATCTTGAGCGCTTAAGTGACTTGCATATATTCGCCCCTGGGACTATAGTTGCGGGTCCACAGTGCGAGGTTTTTGACCGCAGAAGCGGTTTTGTTGGGGCAGAACATATAAATTTGGGCTTCCCGATTTTCAGTCTTTCATCACAATTTTTAGGACGATTTTTGAACTTTTTGGGAGATTTTGAAGAGGGAATTAAAGGGAACTTTGTTGAGGTAAGATTGTTGAATCTAAAACTCATTTCTATGGTAATTTTCACTGATTAGGCTTGGAATTTATTGAAATTTCTGGTTAGAAACTGAAGAGCTAGGGCTTGAAATTGGAGACCTTTGATTAGGGATTTGAGGGGTCATTTGTGGTTGGATTTTGGTATATTTGGTATGTATGAACTTGTGAGAATGTAAGGATTCAACAATTGTCAAATTTATCAGTATTTGAGATGTGGGCCCAGGGGGTCGGGTTTGGTCAATTTCGGGATTTTGGTGTAAATTTGTTTTTTGCAAGTGGGCTTTGTTCCCTTAGCATATTTTTGATGCTATGAATCCGTTTTGGTAAAATTTGGAGCATTCAGAGGCCGATTCGAGAGGCAAGGGCATCGCGAGCTAGAATTTGGGCCGGATTGAGGTATGTAATGATTGTAAATGTTGTCCTAAGGGTGTGAAACCCCGAATTTCACATCGTTGTGCAACTTCGAGGTGATGCACACGCTGGATGATGAGTGTGGGGTCATGCACGTTGGGGATTGTGACTTGGTCCATCCGATATGATTGTTAAGTCACGTATTTTATTAAAAAACTGATTGATATCATTGTGTTTTGGAAAGTATTATCATGTTTTGGGCTAAATGACATATCTGGGCCTCGTGCCAACTGTTTTGGACCCTTAGGGTATTTTTACTACTATTCCTCACTATTTTTACTTTATATTTGTACTCAGTCATGTTGTGTTCCACTGTTTTCATAACTCGGCCATATTTACTCCGTATTGATATTTTAAATGATATTCTTGGCTGAGTATCATGTTTTACTGTTTCCTAAGTGGCTTGAGAGATTTCTGACTAAGTGAGGCCGATGGAATGTGTTGTGAGGATATTATGGGATCGGGTTACGCGTTGCATCAGTGTTATATTGATTCATCACTATGAGGTCGAGGGCCTGAGTTGTTACGCCACGAGGTGGCTTGTTATGAGGACGAGGGCCTGTTGATTATGCAATGAGATGGCTTGTTATAGCACTTGGGTTGTAGCAGCCCTTCCAGTAATCTGCACACCCCCAGTGAGCGCGGGTTCCATTGTGAGATATTATAGTGCCCGAGGAGCTGTTGTTGTTTCATGTTATTACCCGAGTGTCACGACCCTAAACCTGGACCCTGTCGTGATGGCGCCTCTCGTGAAGACAAAGCCAGCTAACTATTCCCAATCCAATGTTAAACAGTTAAACAACACGAAAATACTCTTAAACCTGATTAAATAATCAGAGTTTAAGCAGATAATATCATAATTCGCGGAAAATAACCCAACACAGCTTGATACCGGGGTGTCACTAGTCGTGAGCATCTAAACAAATCTGGAATACTCCCAATCAAACTACAGAGTTTAATACAAAAACTACGAACATGAAGAACTAAGATAAGTAAGAGCTTCGGGCTACGAATGGCAATAGCTACCTAGAGACTCCTCGGATCCTCCTAGGCTGGAAGAATCAGCACTTGGGAGTGGGACTAGATGCGCCTGAATTTTCACATAGGGTGTAGGGAGTAAATTGAGTACTCCAACTTAGTGAGTAACAAATGTAAATAAAGACTGAAATCAAGAAATCACGTATGGCACAAAGCATTCTATAATGAAGTAGTAAAATCATTTAAAAACAGTAAATCAGTGAAAGATAGGTATAAATCCTTTAACTCAAATGTGATTTCATGAAAATGCCTTTTCCAACAATTAAGTAGGTAATTGATAGACAATTAAGGAAAACAAACACATAGAGGTTCGCCCCTCAGGCACAATATAAGCAAATCCTTCCCTCGGGCAATATCTCAGAACAATACCAGCCCCTTATGCCCAATCTCACATCAAAATGGGTACCCGCGCTCACTGGGGGTGTGCAGATTCTTGGAGGGGCCCCTTATGGCCCAAGCACAATATCAAGCCATCTCAAGGCATCAACTCTAGGCTCTTGGACTCATATCAATCAAGCCACCTCGTGGCGTACATATCTTGGGCCCTCGACCTCAAATCATGATCAATGTTTACTCACAAGCCACTCAAGCAACAGTAAAATAGTGATTCTCAGCCCGATCATCATTTAAAAGATCATTTAAGTATTAAAATGAAGTAAACATGGCTGAATAGGAAAACAATGGAAAATAGGATGACTGAATTCAAGTATAAAGTCAAATCAGTGATGAAATATCAATATAAATCTCCGAAGGGTCTAAATCATTGGCACGAGGCCCAAATATGACATTCAACCCAAACAATGATGATACAATTAGATTTCAGTCAAATACGCGATAAAATAATCACTCGGGACGGACTAACTCACAATCCCTATTAGTGCACGATCCCACGCTCGTCATCAAGCATGTGCTTCACCTTAATATAGCATCATGATGCACAATCCATGATCTCAAACCCTCAGAACATCATTTACAATTATTACACACCTCGAACCAGTCAAATCTCTTACTCGCAACGCCTTTACCCTTCGAATCAACCTCCACTCACATCAAATCTATCCAAAAGCAGAACGAGGATGTCAAAATAGGCTAAGGGAACGAAGCCCAAGAAAAAACAATCAATAAATGGCACAAATAACGAAATTACCAAAACCCGAACCCTAGGCCCACATCTCGAAATTAAATAATTTTTACATCAATAGATTCCTTATCTCTCCATGAGTTGGTACATATCAAAAACTCTCAAATCCTACATCAAATAGTCCTTCAAATCCTCAAGCAAAGTTCTAAGTTTCCAAGCCCTAGTTTCCCCAATTTTAACACTAAATTTCTATGATTATAGCTCTAATCCGTGAATTAATAGCATAAGGATGAGTTTTATGTCCAAATTCCTTACCTCATGAAGTTCCCTTGAAATCCCTCTTTCAAATCGTCCAAAAAGCTCCAAAGCCGAAGTAGAAATGGTGAAAATAGCTCAAAATCGTGAAGGCCACAATTTATACTTTCTGCTCTGCGGCCTAATATCTGCTTCTGTGGTACCGCATTTGCGGATATTCCACTGCTTCTGCAGAAATCACTTAACTTCCCTTAGTCCGCATCTACGGTCCCGTCTCTTCTGACACTAATAGCCCACACATACGGCGTCGCACATGTGGTACCCAATCTGCAGGTGCGGAAATACCAAAAGCAGCAAAAGTTCAGCAGCTGCAACAAGTCTCAAACTCTCCGTCAACCATCCGAAATCACCCCGAGGCCTCCGGGACCTCAACCAAAAGAACAAACCTATCCCAATACCTTATTCAAACTTTTACCAATCTTCAAAACACCTCAAACAACATCAAGTCAACCAAAACACATCGGATTCAAGCCAAACTTTCTAAAATCTTCTGTATTCCGCTTTTGATAAAAAACCCAATCAAACCACATCCGATTAACCTGAAATTTTGCACACACATCCTAAATGACCCAATGGAACTACTGCAACTCTCAGAATTCCATTCCGACCCCTATATCAAAATCTCACATACCAACCGGAAATCGCCAAAATATCAACTTTGCCAATTGAAAGCTAAATCTAATCCGAACCTCCAAAACCCATTTAGATCATACTCCTAAGTCTCAAATCGCCTCCCAAAGCTAACCGAAACATCTAAACTCACATTCGAGCCCTCTAACACACAAGTCAATATACGGCTAACTTTTCCAACCTAACTCGCTCCAAAGACATTAAGTATTTCAAACCTTACCAAAATCATTCCGGATTCGATCCGACCAACTCGATACAACATAACACGGATGAACAACGCATAAAGAAGCAGAAATAGGAGAAACTGAGAGGTAACTCATGAGACGACTGGTCGGGTCATCACATCCTCCCCAACTTCAACAAATGTTCGTCCTCGAACGAGTCAAGAAACATACCTGAAGCCTCAGACAGGTAAGGATATCTGTTTCATATCTCTCGCTCGATCTCCCAAGTAGCCTCCTTCACGGGCCGACCTCTCCACTGCACTTTCACTGAAGCTATATCCTTTGGCCTCAACTTCCAAACCTGATGACCCAAAATAGTTATTGGCTCCACGTCATAGATCAAATCACCATCCAACTGAACCGTGCTGAAATCTAGAACATGTCCCAATATACCTTTGAAACATAGAAACATGAAATATCGGATGCACGCTCGACAAGCTGGGTGGAAAGACAAGCTCATAAGCCACCTCCCCAATATTCTGAAGCACCTCAAAAGGTCCAATAAACTGCAGACTCTATTTCCATTTCTTCCCAAATCTCGTAACACCCTTCATGGGTGAAACCTTCCCCAAAACCTTCTCACCAACCATGTAGGATACCTCTCGAACCTTCCCATCAGCATAACTCTTTTGCCTCGAATGCGCTGTACAAAGCCTCTCTTGAATCACCTTCACCTTCTCTAAAGCATCCTGTACCAAGTTTGTCCCCAATAACCTAGCCTCACCGGGATCGAACCAACGAACTGGAGATCTACATCGCCTCCCATATAAATCCCCATATGGATCCATTTGAATACTCGACTAGTAGCTGTTGTTATAAGCAAACTCCACAAGCAACAAAAACTGATTCCACGATCCACTAAAATCAATAACATAAGCACACAACATGTCCTCCAATATTTGAATAGTGCGCTCGGACTGCCCATCCGTTTGAGGGTGAAAAGCTATGCTCAACTCAACCTGAGTACCCAACTCTCACTGCACAGACCTCTAAAACTGTGATGTAAACTGAGTGCCCCTATCTGAAAGGATGGAAACTGGGATACCATACAAATGAAAAATCTCGCGGATATAGATCTTTGCCAACCACTTTGAAGAATAGGTAGTACACAAAGGAATGAAATGCGCAGACTTGGTCAGTCGAACCACAATCACCTAAATAACATCAAACCTTCTCAAAGTCCGTGGAAATCCGACAACAAAGTTCATAGTGATCCTCTCCCACTTCCACTCAGGAATATGCATCCACTGAAGCAGGCCACCCGGTCTTTGATGCTCATATTTCACCTACTGACAATTGAGACACCGAGCTACATATCCCACAATGTCTTTCCTCATTCTTCTCCACCAATATTGCTACCTCAAATCTTGATACATCTTCGCGGCACTCCGATGAATAAAATACCGCGGGCTATGGGCCTCCTCCAGAATTAACTCCTAAAGCACATCCATATTGGGCACATAAATCTGGCCCTGCTTCCTCAACACCCCATCATCACCAATGGTCACATCTCTGGCATCATTATACTGAACTCTGTCCTTAAGGACAAGCAAATGCAGATCATCATACTGGCGCTCTCTGATGTGATCATATAAAGAAGACCGAGAAACCATACAAGCCAATACCCGAGTGGGCTCCGAAATATCTAACCACACGAACCGATTGGCCAAGGCCTGAACATGAACTACATGTGGTCTCTCCCCAACTGGAATATATGTCAAACTCCCCATACTCACTGCCTTTTGGCTCAAAGCATTAGCCACCACAGTGGCCTTCCCCGTATGGTACAATATAGTGATGTCATAATCCTTAAGAAACTCTAACCATCTCCGCTGCCTTAAATTAAGATCCTTTTTCTTGAACAAGTGCGGGAGGCTACGATGACCAGTAAACACCTCACAATCACGCCATACAAGTAGTGCCTCCAAATCTTCAACGCGCGAACTATGGCAGCGAACTCCAAATCATGAACGAGGAAGTTCTTCTCATGGGGCTTCAACTAACGAGAAGCATAAGCAACAACTCTACCCTTCTGCATCAAAACACAAGTATTCCTAACTCTTGATGCATCACAATACACAGTATATAAATTTGAAGCTGGTGGCAAAACCAATATTGGGGTTGTGGTCAAGGCTGTCTTGAGCTTTTGAAAGCTCTCCTCACACTCGTCTGACCATACAAATGAAGCACCCTTCTGAGTAAACTTGGTCAAGGGCGATGCGATTGATGAAAATCCCTGAATAAACCGGCAATAATAGTCGTTCAGACCAAGAAAGCGGTGAATCTTTGTAGCTGGGGATGGTCTGGGCCAACTCTGAACCGCCTCTATCGTCTTTGGATCAACATGAATACGCTTGCTGGACACCACGTGCCCCAAGAAAGCCACTGAACCGAGCCAAAACTCACACTTGTAGAATTTTGCATAAAGTTTCTCCTCCCTCGATCTCTATAACACAACTCTCAAATGCTCCGCCTGCTCCTCCTGACTACTCGAATACACCAGAATATCATTAATAAAGACTATGATAAACGAGTTGAGATAAGGCTGGAACTTGTTGTTCATCAAATGCATGAACGCTGATGGGGCATTGGTCATCCCAAAATACATCACCAAGAACTCATAATGACTATATCGGGTCCAGGAACCATCTTAAGAATATCTGAATACCTGATCTTCAACTGGTGATAACCTGAATGTAGATCAATCTTGGAGAACACTCTCACTACCTGAAGCTGGTGGAATAAATTATCAATGCGAGGCAATTGGTACTTGTTCTTAATTGTTACCTTGTTTAATTGCCTATAATCAATGCACATTCTCACAGTGCCATCCTTCTTCTTCACAAATAGCATCGGCGCGCCCTAAGGCGACACACTAGGCCGAATGAACCCTTTATCAAGGAGCTCCTGAAGCTGCTCCTTTAACTCCTTCAACTCTACTAGTGCCATACAATGCAGCGGAATAGAAATGGGCTGAGTGATCGGCACCAGGTCAATACCAAAATCAATATCCCTGTACGGTGGCATGCCGGGCAAGTCTGCAAGAAACATATTAGGAAATTCCTCACAACTGGAACAAAATCAATACTGGGAGTTTCAATACTGACATCCCTCACAAAGTCTAGATATGAAAGACAACCTTTCCCAACCATAAGCTGGGACTTCAAGAATGAGATCACGCTGCTAGGAACATAATCAGTCACACCTCAGCACTCGATCCATGGCACACCCGATATAGCTAATGTGACTGTCTTAGCATGACAATCCAGACTAGCGTGACACGAAGGTAGCCAATCCATGCCCAGAATGACATCGAAATCCACCATACTCAATAATAAAAATCCACTCAGGTCTGCATACCCCCAATAATCACTGCACATGACCAGTACGTACGGTACAGAATGACAGTATCACTCACCAGGGTAAATACATGAACAGGACAAACCAGAGACTCACAGAGCATACCTAAAGAACGAGAAAAATACGATGACACATACGAAAAGGTGGAGTTGGGATCAAATAATATAGAGGCATCTCTGTGGAAGACTGAAACAATACCTGTAATGACAGCGTCGGAAGCAATAATATTGGGTCTAGCTGGAAGTGTATAGAAATGGGCCTGACCGCCACCTGACCGACCTTTCCCTCTAGGTCGACCCCTGGATCACTGACCCCCACCCCTAGCTGGCTGGATGGGTGGTGATAAAGCAACTAGCTCTGAAGTCGATGACTGACCCATCTGCTGAGATGAACTCGGGAGACAACGAGGGCACTATCTCCATATATGACCCATCTCTCCGCACTCATAACAAATCCCAGGTGCTGGAGAAGGGGACTGAAGGGAACCCCTCGCACCGGAGTGACTAGCAGATGCACCTAGCGTAGAAGAGCTCTAAACTGATGGAGCACAGGATGAACTCTGAGCTGGAAGGGCACTAAGTGAGGACTGGCCCTGATGAAACCTATGATAACCATGACCCGATAATGCCCCACGATAACCTGGGCGAGCTGGCTGAGCCTGCCTGAATGAACGGCCTCTGCCGTACTAAAACTGACCTCTCGATGGAGCAACACTATAACTACCAGATCCTCGTGCACGTTGGGGATTGTGACTTGGTTCGTCCGGTATGATTGTTAAGTCGCATATTTTATTAAAAACTTGTTTGAAATCATTGTGTTTTGGAAAGTATTATCATGTTTTTGGTTGAATGCCATATCTGGGCTGAATGCCAACCGTTTTGGACCCTTAGGGGATTTTTACTACTATTCCTCACTGTTTTTATTTTATATTTGCACTAGTCATGTAGTATTCCACTATTTTCATAACTCTGTCATATTTACTCCGTATTGATATTTTAAATGATATTCTGGGCTGAGCATCATGTTTTTTTGTTTCCCGAGTGGCTTGAGAGATTTGTGACTGAGTGAAGCCGAGGGCCAGTGTTATGAGGATATTATGGGATCGAGCTACGCGACGCATCAGTGTTGTATTGATTCATGACTATGAGGTTGAGGGCCTGAGTTGTAATGCCACGAGGTGGCTTGTTATGAGGCCGAGGAACTGTTGATTATGCCACGAGATGGCTTGTTATAATCTTGGGTTGTAGGAGCCCCTCTAGTAGTCTACACACCCCCAGTGAGCACGGGTTCTAGTGTGAGATATTATAGTGCCCGAAGGACTATTGTTGTTTCATGTTATTGCCCGAGTGTCACGATCCTAAACCCGAACCCAATCTTGATGGCACCTCTCGTGCAGACAAGGACATCCAATTATTCCCAATTTAATGTTAAACAGTTAAACATCAGAAAATCAGTCTAAATCATGATTAAGTAACCAGAGTTTAAGTATATAATAGCATAATTCATGAAAAGTAACCCAACATAGCCCGATACCGAGGTGTCACTAGTCATGAGCATCTAAACAAATCCGAAATACTCCAAATCAAACAATAGAGTTTAATACAAAAACTAAGAATATGAAGAAATAAGATAAGGATGAGCTCCGGGATGCGAACGCCAGCAGCTACGTAGAGACTCCTCGGATCCGCTTGAAGCTGGAAGAATCAGCACTTGGGAGTGGGACCATATGCGCCTGAATCTGCATATAGGGTGCATGGAGTAAAGTGAGTACTCCAACTCAGTGAGTAACAAATGTAAATAAATACCGAAAGAAATAAATCACATATGTCACAAAGCATTCTATAATGAAGCAGTAAAACCATTTCAAAATAGTAAATCAGTGAAAGATAGGTAAAAAAATCTTTAACTCAAATCTGATTTCATGAAAAGGCCTTTTTTCAACAATTAAGCAGGTAATTGACAAACAATTAAGGAAAATAAACACATAGAGGTTCGCCCCTCGAGCACAGTATCAAAAAATCTACACCTCGAGAAACATCTCAAAGCAATACCAGCCCCTCGGGCTCAATCTCACATCACAATATATACCCGCGCTCACTGGGTGCAGACTCCTAGAGGGGCCCCTTACGACCCAAGCGCAATATCAAGCCATCTCATGGCATCAACTTTAGGCTCTCGGCCTCATATCAATCAAGCCACTTCGTGGCGTACATATCTCAGGCCCTTAGCCTCAAATCATGATCAATGTTTCCTCACAACATAGGCCTTCAGCCTTAATCAGTCAAAAATACTCACAAGCCACTCGGGCAAAAGTAAAACAGTGATTCTCAGCCCAATCATCATTTATTTGATCATTTAAGTAATAAAAACGGAGTAAACATGGCTGAATATGAAAATAGTGGAAAATGGCATGACTGAGTTCAAGTATAAGTCAAAGCAGTGAGAAAATATCAATATAAATCCCTCAGGGGTCCAAATAGTTAGCACGAGGCCCAAATATGGCATTCAACACAAATAATGATGATAACAATTAGATTTCAGTAAAATACAAGGTAAAATAGACATTCTGGACAGACTAAGTCACAATCCCTATCAGTGCACGACCCTAGGCTCATCGTCAAGCGTGTCGACACCTCAATATAGCATCACGATGCGCAATCTGGGGTCTCAAACCCTCAGAACATCATTTACAATCATTACTCAACTCGAACCGGTCAAATCTCTAACTCGTGATGCCTTTGCCCCTCGAATCAGCCTCCATCCACATCAAATCTATCAAAAAGCAGAACGAGGATGTCAAATAAGGCTAAGGGAACGAAGCCCAAGTGAAAAGAAAAAAATCAATGAATGGCACAAATCCCAAAATTATCAAAACCCGACCCTCGGGCCCACATCTCGAAATTTGATAATTTTTACATCAATTAATTCCTTATCTCCCCATTAGTTCATACATATTAAAAGTTCTCAATCCGACCTCAAATAGTCCTTCAAATCCTAAAGCAAAGGTCTAATTTTTCAAGCCCCATTTTCCCCAATTTTAACCTCAATTTCCATAATTATAGCTCTAATCCGTAAATTAATAGCATAGGGATGAGTTTTTAAGTCAAAATTCCTTACCTCAATGAAGTTCCTTACTAATCCCTCTTTCAAATCGTCCAAAAGCTCCAAAGCCGAAGTCGAAATGGTGAAAATAGCTCAAAATCGTGAAGGCCACAATTTACACTTTCTGCCCAGTTATTTTCGCATTTGCGGCCCAATATCTGCTTCTGCGGTACTGCATTAGCAGTTCTTCCTCCGCTTCTGCAGAAATCACTTAACTCCCATTAGTCTGCATCTGCGCTCCCCTACCCGCATCTACGACATCGCAGATGCGGTCATCCTAACCGCTTATGCGGTCACTGATCTTCAAGCCCCTTTTTGCTTCTATGACTAATCATCCGCACATGTGGCATCGCACCTGCGGCGTCGCACCTGTGATCCCCAATCCACAGGTGCGGAAATTCCAGAAGAAGCAAAAGTTCAGCAGCTGCAACAAGTGTCAAACTCCCCCTCAACCATCCGGACTCACCCCGAGGCCTCCGAGACCTCAACCACAAGCACAAACGTATCCCAATACATTATTCAAACTTGTACCAATATTCAAAACACCTCAAACAATATCAAATCAACCAAAACACATCGGATTCAAGCCAAACTTTCTAAAATCTTCTGAATTCCGCTTTCGATTAAAAAAGCTCAACCAAACCACGTTTGATTAACCTGAAATTTTGCACACATATCCCAAATGACTCGACTGAACTACTGCAACTCTCAGAATTCCATTCCGACCCATATATCAAAATCTCACTTACCAACCGAAAATTGCCAAAATATCATCTTCGCCAATTCAAGCCTAAATCTACTCTGAACCTCCAAAACCCATTCCCATCACACTCCTAAGTCTCAAATCACCTCCCGAAGCTAACCGAACTATCAAAACTCACATTCGAGCACTCTAACACAAAAGTCAACATCCGATTAACTTTTCCAACCTAACTCACTCTAAAGAGACTAAATGTCTCAAACCCTACCAAAATTATTCTGGATTCGATCCGACCAACCCGATACCACATAACACAGATAAACAAAGCATAAAGAAGAATAAATAGGGGAAACAGAGAGGTAACTCATGAGACAAATAGCCTGGTTGTCACACCGAGGGGCTGATATGATTGATTGTGAGGTAGCCCGATGGGTTGGTTCTGTTGATATGTTACCCGAGGGGATTCATATTACAACCCTTAAAACATAGTTATGTTTCCAAAATTTCATACAGTTACAGTTTACAAGAACAAGTGTTTAGAATTGCAACATAGTCCAATGATGCATCAAACTCCCGTACATAACTGACACAAACGTCTACGGAGCCTCTAAAGATACAAAAGACAGTAATGATAATGCCGATATCAAGGCCCCAACAATACCTCTAAACGTGGTAATTTACAACAAAAGATATATTGCTGGAAGAAGAGGGGATCTCTAAGATTGCTGAGAGAAGGATGCTCCGCTACCTGCGGTCGGCACTATTTCCTATGGAACCACCTGCATCCATTCAAAGATATAGCACCCCCGGCAAAAGCGACGTTAGTACCATGGAATAGTACTAGTATTTATAACTAAACACCATCTCATTAGAAAGAATATCCATTCAAGAATACATGCACATACGAGAGCATTTCAGGTTGTAAGCATAGAGAGGATTTCACATAGTTAGGCATTATAACCACAATTTAAACTTGACTTGAAATCGAGGCATTTTAGCCTATCGTTCACTTTCTTCAAACATCCTCAATTTTCGAAGAATAGAAAATTGAAAATATTAACACACTTTTCGCATATATTCTTCCAACACCAATTCATTTTAAATATCAAGTACAACATCAATCAAATTTCGGGTTTACAACATTTGCACGAACACCAAAGGAGCTCAATTTTTTTGTAGAAGAAGAGGGAAGGGGGTGTTTAGCCATACATACCTCAATAGAGCTTTCCTTAAATTATTACAATAATTCTGGAACTCTTAGAAACTTCGATCTATTTTATGAGAATTACAAGTTCAACCAAAAATTAGAGAGATAATCAAGATTCTAGCTCATTTGAGCACATTATGAAGCACTAAGTGTGCATTATGATTTTAAGACCTTTTTGTGAGAGATTCTGTCATCCTACACCCCATTTTTTACACTTTTAGCTGACAATCTCCTCATACCCTCTTATCATACATTCATGCAAGATAATCAACCCTTATACCCATGAACCCACTTGTTAATTACCCATATTCAGCTAAAATTCGAAATTAAGCGTTAGGGTGTTGAATCTTACCTTAAGGATGAAAATCTAGTGTGTTTTTCCTTGTTAATTTTTAAAGATTTGTGTAAGAATTGAAGAATGATTTAATGGTGATCAGTTTCTCACTCTTGGGCTCCCACTCTCACTCTATATCATTAGATTTTTGCTCCAAAATAACACATTGTGAGTATTTAATGAAGTTGGGTTGGGTTATTATTTTGGACCGGGCTATAGGCGTGGCGTTGTCAGCTTAAAGCCTGGTCTAGCCTGGATTTATCCAGGCCTCGCCAGCTTAAATCCTGGTCTAGCCTGGCTTTATCCAAGCCTCGCCAACTTAAAGCCTGGTCTAGCCTTGCTTTATCCAAGCTTCACCAGCTTAAAGCCTGGTCTAGCCTGGCTCTATCCTGGCCTTACCAGTTTAAAGCCTGGTCTAGCCGCGACGGAAAATTTCATCTCCCCAAGGCATTCATCAAACTAAAACTCCAAAAATGCAACATATTAGCCTACCTTGACACCACAAAACCTTGAATTACATTGCGAGGTTTTTTTGGTCCTTACATTCTTCCTGCTTAGGATTATTCGCCATCGAATGAGAAGTAAGTTCTGGCTCTTAACACATAAGATAACCTATCTCTTCTTTTGGCATAGCTAAATCACCCATATTTTTACTAACTCTCAATTTTTCCAAAAATTTTGGCAGAGTTTCCTTTGCAATTGGGCCTATCCACTTGTCAGAGAGCCCCAGAAATATATCCTAACATCATATAGACAATTTATTGACATGAAATAACTCATAATCACACCAACCACGGCCCCATAGGCAATATATAATCAAAATGAAACAGATTTACATAGACTAATCAAGTGATAGAAAGTTTATAGGAACCAAATTCATAGAAGCTAATACATGGCTATGCAAACAATTGTGGGTACTTCTTTTTCATTTTTTCCTCGGCTTCCCAAGTGGCTTCTTCAACCTGCTGGTTTCATCATAACACTTTCACGGAGGTAATTTCTTTATTTCTCATCTTCCAAACTTGCCTGTCAGGAATGACAACTGGAATTTCTTCATTAACCTCAATAGTTCCAATTGGCACAATAGGGAACAGATCTCCCACTACCTTGTTCAACATAGACACATGGAAGACTGGATGTACCAATGACATCTCGGGTGGTAGCTCAAGATTGTATGCCACCTGACCGATCCTCTGAATGATTCTATACGGCCTGACATACCTCGGACTCAATTTTCCTTTCATTCCAAACCGCATGATACCCTTCATGGGGGAAACCTTCAAAAATACCTCATCATCTTCTTTGAACTCTAAATCTCTACGATAAATGTCCAAATAAGACTTTTGGTGACTCTGAGCAGTTTTCAACCGCTCCTTAATAATCTTGACTTTCTCCATTGCCTGACGCACGAGGTCTGGTCCTATCAATTTAGCTTTCTCAATCTCGAACTACCCAATTTGTTATAAGAAAACTCTATGAGTGGAAAATGATCATCCCAGCTACCTTTGAAATCAAGAACACAAGCCCGCAACATGTCTTCAAGCATCTGCTAGTCCACTTTGCTTGCCAGTCGGTCTGAGGATGAAACGTTATACTAAGATTTACCTGTGTACCCAACCCTTGCTGAAATTTCTTCCAAAGGTTGGTCGTGACCTGAGCCCATGATCTGAATTGATCGAGATTGGAGTGCCATGCAACCTGACTATTTCATTATGATGAGTGCTGATTTTACTACTCATTCTAGTCTCTTTTCCTTAACTTTTATGTCCTTTATCTATAATATGAGGTCGTTTATGATGTATATTATTAGATTTTCAGGTAAATGATGCCATGAAGTGATTTGAATTCAATTGGAGGAGAATTGAGCAAAAAAAGGTGAAAACAATGCAAAAACTCCCCTGTGTTTCCGCATTTGCAGAAGGATAGTTTCAGAAGCGACCTTGCTTCTTCGTGAAAAAGGCCCGCTTTTGCGGAGTTGTCTGAGCTTGCAAGAAATCACATATGCGGTTAGATTACCACTTTTGCGGTTGCGCATCTGCACCTGGTGAACCGCATCTACGGTGATAGAGTTTTATTTGGCATTTCGCTTCATGATGGGATCTCCGCATCTGTAGAGCCGCACCTGCGAGGATTCTCTCGCATGTGCGGTCAACGGGCATCAGACCTGGGCAATTCAGGCATTTCACATGTTCTCAACCCCAAACCATTTTTATACTCATCCTAGCAGATATTTTGGGGGATCTTTTGGCTTATTTTTAGTTCCTATAACTAGAGAGATTAAGATTTTGAAGCTAGAGTTTGCACACACACTTGGGTTTTGAAGATTTCAAGCTTGTGGTTAAGGATTTCTTACCCATTTATGTTTATTTTTTCATTTCCTTTCTTCGTATTATATATCTAAGTGTGTAGTATTTTATTCAACACTTGAATCTTGTTTATGGAAATATTCATGTTTAAAGTGTGGATTAAGTACCTTTTGTGCCTATGTATTGAAAAAATTTCATTTATTTATGAAATGAGTTATTGTTACTTTAATTATTCTTGTTCTTTAATGTTTCCAAAGGGATTAGCTAACCTTAGGACTTGCTCATTAACTCCGAATTAATTTTGGAAAAGATAATTTGGGGTTGGGAATGATTAATTAACAAGAACTTGAGGTTTTAACCCTTATTTTATAGATTCTACCTAAGGATAGGATTGAACTACTTGTAGCCATTCCGGATGTGCTTAATCTCCTAAGTGTTTTAGGTATAATTCAATTAGGAAGTCTTGTTAGTCTTTAGAAGAAACTAATATAGAATTATTATCTGTGGCTAATTAACATAAACTTGCTCATATTTGTAAAATCATGAAATACATTGGATCGTTACTTGAGTGTAATTCTTGATGCATTCATCCTTGTAGTCATTGATCATTTTACTTGCTTTCTAGGCTAGTTTACATTTCCGCATTTAGGTATAAAAATTTTCTAAACTAAATTCTTGCTGTTTGGCATTGCGCGATAAGTGATAATTCTCTTACATTCCTAATCACCTACATATTGTTCTCTGTGGGATTCGACCCCGACTCATAGTTGGGTAAATTATATTGCATGCGATCGTGCACATTTACTTTTTAGTAGTGAATTTGGACGTCATCACTTTGATATACAACTTAGCATACTGTTCCTCTATGTCGGTAGATTTGACTGGCAAGAAGTGCACTGATTTTATGAGTCGATCCACGATTACCCAAATTGAGTCGAACTTGCGTGGGGTGCGCGGAAACCCTACCACAAAATCATATTGATCATTTCCCATTTACACATTGGAATCTCTATGCTTTGGGACAATCCGTCGGGACTTTGATGTTCATCCTTAACTTGCTGACAGTTCAAACATTTTTCCATAAAGTCCGCCATATCCCTTTTCATGTTATTCCACTAATAAACTTCCTCGAGATCATGATACATTTTTGTAGAACCTGGGTGTACGGAATACTGGGAAGTGCAATCTTTTGCCATGATCCTTTCTTGTAGACCGTAAATATCTGGAACACATACGCGTACTTGGTACCGTAGGGCACCATCATCCATGCCAAAGGAAAAAGTTGTGGTCTTGTGTTTATGAATCCCCTCCATCAGTTGGCGAACAATGGATCGCTAAATTGCTTCTCTTTCGCTTCCACCATAAGCGATGATTCAACTTTATTTAGTACAATTACTCCTCCTTCATTATAGTCCGCAAGGCGAAATCCCAAACTAGACAACTGGTGAACCTCCCTAGCCGACGGCCTTTGATATGCATTCAAATGAGCCAAACTTCCCATTGATTTCTGGCTAATAGCATCGGCCACAACATTGGCCTTTCCCGGGTGATAGAGAATATCGATATCATAGTCCTTGAGTAACTCGAGCCATCTTCTCTGTCTCAGATTCAACTCTTTTTTTAAAATAATATATTGAAGGCTATTATGGTCCGCAAATACATCCACAAGGAACCCATACAAATAATGTCACCAATTCTTTAGTGCAAACACCACTGCCGCAAGCTCTAAGTCATGGGTTTGATAGTTCTTTTCATGATTCTTGTGTTTCCTAGAAGCTTAAGCTAAAACCTTTCCGTGTTTCATTAACACACACTCAAGCCTGATCCTCGAAGCATTGCAATACATCACAAATCCCTCTGTACCCTCTGGTAGGGTTAATACCGGCATTGTAGTCAATCTTGATTTTAATTCCTGGAAGCTCCTTTCACAAGCATCGGACCGCAAATACATCCACAAGGAACCCATACAAATAATGTCACCAATTCTTTAGTGCAAACACCACTGCCGCAAGCTCTAAGTCATGGGTTTGATAGTTCTTTTCATGATTCTTGTGTTTTCTAGAAGCTTAAGCTAAAACCTTTCCGTGTTTCATTAACACACACTCAAGCCTGATCCTCGAAGCATTGCAATACATCACAAATCCCTCTGTACCCTCTGGCAGGGTTAATACCGGCATTGTAGTCAATCTTGATTTTAATTCCTGGAAGCTCCTTTCACAAGCATCGGACCAATGGAACTTAACTGCTTTCTTTGTCAATTTAGTCAATGGAGAGGAAAGAGTAGAAAATCCCTCCAAAAATCTTCTATAGTACCTGACCAAACCTAAGAAAGTACGAATCTCTGTTGGGGTGGTTGGTCTAGGCCAATTCTTTACTCCTGCAATATTTTGAGGATCAACCATAATTCCTTCCCTAGAGACAAAATGACCTAAGCACGTGCCAAAATTCACATTTCAAAAACTTTGCATATAGTTGGTGCTGCTAAAGAGTCTGCAGAACTACCTTGAGATAGTCAGCATGGTCCTCCCGACTTCGGGAATACACAAGAATATCGTCAATGAACATTATCACAAAAGAGTCTAGAAAAGGCTTGAAGACTCGATTCATATGATCCATGAAAGCAGCCGGGGCCTTTGTTAGCCCGAAAAACATCACTAGAAATTCAAAGTGCCTATATCGTGTCCAAAAAGTTGTTTTTGGAATATCCTACTCCCTTATCTTTAATTGATGATACCCAGACCGTAGGTCAATTTTTGAGAAGCACTTAGCACCTTACAATTGATCAAACAAATCATCTATTTGTTGAGTTGCCGGTAGTCAATACATATCCGTAGCGACCAAGCTTTCTTCCTTACAACAAAACCAGTGTGCCCTACGGTGACACACTTTGCCCGATGAAAACCCTTTCTAACAAATTCTTCAATTGTTCATTTAGCTCCTTTAATTCTGTAAGGTGGAATTCATATAGGCAGTGTGCCTGGCATCATGTCAATTCAAAAATAAATCCCCTATCTTGTGGGATCCCAGGCAGCTCATCTGGAAAGACATAAAGAAATTCATTCACAGCTTGCACGGATTCAAGGCTAGGCGTCTCTACGTCGGTGTCTGTAACCCAAACTAAATGATAGATGCACCCCTTCTTGATCATCTTTATGACCTTAAGGTAAGAAATAAACCGACATTTTGGCACTACATTATCTCCCTTCCATTCAACCACCGACCTCTTAGGAAATCCAAGCCTCATAGTTCAAGTCCGACAATCAATCTTGGAAAAATATGAATAAAACCAATCCATTATTATATCAAAATTGAACATCCCTAATTCAATAATATCGGCCATGGTATCCCTACCACGCACCGTAATAACACAACCTCTATATACTCATGCACCTATAATAGACTGACCAACCGGAGTAGACATCGAGAATAGCGTATGAAGTTGTTCTGGTTCTATCCCAAATTCCATTACAACATAAGGGGTAACATAGTACAAGGTGGAACCGGGGTCAATAATAGCATACACATCATGAGATTGAACAGTCAGAGTACCTATAACAATATCTGGAGAAGCCTCTGCAGTCTGGCAACCACTCATAGCATAGAACTTGCTGGGTCCTCCCAAACTCTACACACCACCCCTAGCTGCACCACGCCCCGCAGGTGCTAGAGTAACTCGAGCTGGAGAGGGTGCTGAAGATGTGGCAGTCGCTGGACTGGTTGTGCGGTGACCCTACCCACACCGTGGCAGGATGTATGATAATTTCTTTGAATATAGCGCCTCATCCATATCCATAGCATATAGGTAACTCCGTGAACCAAATCCCTAAGTGCACTCTCCTATAACTGGGGCACGGGGACCTCTACTGCTAATGGGATCTCCCTCCTGATCGACCCTGCTGGTGGGGCCCCTTGCTACCTTGACTAGGCCTGAAACGACTCCATTGCTTCTGCTGGCTGGGCTCTGATGGTGGTGCATTGGCTGAAGACTCTGCAACAGATCGGGATGACCCTGATAATCCTCCACTGAAAGATGATCTTCTGCCACCTAGTGACTCTCCCAAGTTTCCCATATACTGGGCCTTGTTGTTACCTTCTCTTTCCATCTTGTTCTTCAATTTACGGTTTTCTGTGGCCTGACCAAATTCCACCATCTTCCCATAATTTATGTCAGAATTCAAGGCAGGTGTAGAAGCCTCATTAATAGTCAAAGGATTAAGGCCCTGAATAAATCAGTGCACCCTGGCCTCCATTGTGGGCAACATATGAATAACATACCTGGATTGTCGGGAAAACTCCATATGGTACTTCCACACACTCCTGCTACCTTGCTTAAGATTCTCAAACTCTGCTGCACTGGATTCCCTTCCCTCAGTAGGCAGGAAATGATCTACAAAGGCATCGATAAACTCTCTCTACCTCGCCGGAGGCCTCCCCTCATCACGCGAATCTTCCCACAACCCAAACCATGAGTAGGACACCCCTTTCAGATGGTAGGCAGCCTACTCTACTCCCTCTATCTCAGTTGCACTCATAACTCTAAGGTTCTTACGCATCTCATCAATAAAATCACGGGGGTCCTCTTCTGGATTTTCACCCTTAAACACTAGAGGGTCTAGCTGAAGAAATCTGTTTACCCTAGAACTGGTGGAATCCCTTTGTTGGCTAGATGAACTGGGTGCAACATTTGACCTCTAGGCCTCAGAGGCCACTAGCTGAGTCAACATCTGAATAGCTCCCCTAAGATCTCCATTAGAAACATCGAAACTGGAAGCTAGGGCTGGAGGCAGAATAAGAATATTAGTAGGAGGGATAGTAGCACCCTCAACAGATGTAGGAACTGGTGTAGTGGAACTGGGCAGTGTAGTAGTCAGGGGAATATCCTCACCCCTTGGGTTCTTACCCGCATCATCAATTACGAAATCGACTGTCGCTCCTGAGGCAGCATTGGCTCCTTGGCCAGTTCTTGCTTTCTTCTTAGGTGCCATGCACTGAAAGTTGAAGGAATACACTAGTTATAGGAGGAATAGTTTCATAACAAGTTTTTCAGCACGATTCAGAATATCAAAGAAGGGTGTTTTTCCTAAATGCCCAAGTAGCCACCAACTTATAGATGTGGTCGACTACACACCGATAAGAGGACTCTACTAGACACAGATGCAAGACATCCCAGGACACTTTAAAACCTTAGTCTATGATACCAAGTTTGGCACGCCCAAACCTTGGGAGGCGCGACCGGCACTCAATCGAGTGAATCCAGCCGAGCAAGCCTTTTAGACACTTTCTACCCAACTCACTATGATCAAGAAACCATGCTTTCAATTATTTAGACGGTACGAAAGATCGTACATATAACATTGCTAGTTCATTTTATATTACAACCCTTAAACTATAGTTATGTTTCCAAAATTTCATACAGTTACAATTTAGAAGAACAAGAGCATAGAATTACAACATAGTCTAGTGACCCATCAAACACCCGTACATAACCCACAAAAATGTCTATGGAGCCTCAAAAGATACAAAAGACAGTGATGATCATGCCGACAACAAGGCCCCAACTATACCTCAAAAAGTGGTAATTTACAATAAAAGATATACTGCATAACCCCTGGAAAAAGAGGGGCTCACCAAGATTGCAGAGAGAAGGATGCTCTGCTACCTGCGGTCGGCGCTGTCTGCTATGGAACCACCTACATCCATTCAAAGATATATTGCATAACCCCTGGAAAAAGAGGCGCTCACCAAGATTGCAGAGAGAAGGATTACAATAAAAGATATATTGCATAACCCCTGGAAAAAGAGGGGCTCACCAAGATTGCAGAGAGAAGGATGCTCTGCTACCTGCGGTCGGCGCTGTCTGCTATGGAACCACCGACATCCATTCAAAGATATATTGCATAACCCCTGGAAAAAGAAGCGCTCACCAAGATTGCAGAGAGAAGGATGCTCTGCTACCGGCGGTCGGCGCTGTCTGCTATGGAACCACCGACATCCATTCAAAGATATATTGCATAACCCCTGGAAAAAGAAGCGCTCACCAAGATTGCAGAGAGAAGGATGCTCTGCTACCGGCGGTCGGCGCTGTCTGCTATGGAACCACCGACATCCATTCAAAGATATATTGCATAACCCCTGGAAAAAGAAGCGCTCACCAAGATTGCAGAGAGAAGGATGCTCTGCTACCTGCGGTCGGCGCTGTCTGCTATGGAACCACCTACATCCATTCAAAGATGTAGCGCCCCCGGCAAAAGGGACGTTAGTACCATGGAATGGTACTAGTATTTATAACTAAATACCATCTCATTAGAATAACATCCATACAAGAATAAAGAAATCATAAGTATCAACAAATGCTTTAAACAGTCACCACATCATCAAATAAAAAGGATCACATAGCTATCACATAATTTCCATAGCTTTAGGTTGGGACTTTGAATACTGTTGCATCATCAACCACAATACCATCGCTTTCTTGTGTGGAGTCCGATCACGGCCCGATCAGCTAAACTGCCTCATTTGAGACATATACCTCAATCACAATTTCATTCTCACTTTTTGGTTTCAGCATGGCGTCCCATTACTGCCCGATCGGCTAAGACGTCATACAAAGACATTTTCCTTTTCCATCAATCATCTCACTTCAATTTTTGTTTCACATATATCATATCATCGGCACTTGGAGCCACAATTATCACATCATACTTGGAACTAGGCCACATATCATAACTCATATTTCACATCATATCTACTTTCAACATTAACCTTGCAGTTTAAGATAATGGACACATACGGGAGCAACCAATGTTGTATGCATAGAGAGGATTTTACATAGTTTGGCATTATAACCACAATTAAAGTTGATTTGAAATCTATGCATTTTAGCACATAATTCACATTCTTCACACATCCTCAATTTGCCAAGAATAGCCAATCGAAAACATTGAGACACACTTTTCACATATATTCTTGCAACACCAATTCATTTGAAATATCAAGTACAACATCAATCAAATTTCGAGCTAACAACATTAGCATGGAAACCAAGGGAGCTCAATTTCTAAGAAGAGGGGCGGAGGGTTTAGCCACACATACCTCAATAGAGCTTTCCTTAAATTCTTACAATAATTATGGAACTCTTAGCAACTTCGATATATTTTATGAGAATTACAAGTTCAACAAAAAATTAGAGAGATAATCAAGATTCTAATTCATTTGAGCACATTATCAAGCGTTAAGCGCGCCTTATGATTTTAAGACCTTTTTGAGAGAGATTCTATCATCCTACACCCCATTTGCTACATTTTTAGCTCACAATCTCCCCATACCCTCTTATCATACATGCATGCAAGATAATCAACCCTTATACCCATGAACCCACTTGTTAATTACCCATATTTAGCTTAAATTCAAATTTAAGGGTTAGGGTGTAGAATCTTACCTCAAGCATGAAAATCTAGTGTGTTTTTCCTTGTTAATCTTCAAAGATTTGTGTAAAAATTGAAGAATGATTTAATAGACATCAGTTTCTCACTCTAAGGCTTCCTCTCTCACTCTATATCATCAGATTTTTGCTTAAAAATGACCCATTGCGAGTATTTAATGAAGTTGGGTTGGGTTATAAAGATAGAAGAATGGATAGTCCAAGATTTCGAATCGGGCTACAGGCCTGGCATCGCCAGCTTAAAGCCTGGTCTATCCTGGCTTTATCCTTGCCTCGCCAGCTTAAAGCATGGTCTAGCCTGGCTTTATCCAGGCCTCGCCAGCTTAAAGCCTGGTCTAGCCTGGCTTTATCCAGGCCTTACCAACTTAAAGCCTAGTCTAGCCTGGTTTTATCGAGGCCTCACCAGCTTAAAGCCTGGTCTAGCCATGACAAACAATTTTCAACTCCCCAACGCATTGTTAAAATCAAAACTTTGAAAACGCAACGTATTGGCCTACCTTGACACCACAAAACCTTGAACTACTCAGTGAGGTTTTCTAAATCCTTACATCTCGAGTCATACTAGTGAGTGCTGATTTGTCTTCCAGTAGGATTTCGAAGTTCACTAAGTAGCTGCTTGGCATTCGGAGCCTAGTGCTTCTCTTTCCTATCCTTATTTCGCTTTGTATTAGCTTTGTTTCAGACTATGTTGTCTTTTCATGTTTCTAAATGAGTTGTAGTTGCTCATGACTGTTGACACCCTGATGTCGGGCTGAGTTTTGTTTCCGCACTATTCTATTCTACCTTACCTTACTGGGAATTTATCTTATTAAAGACTTTAAATGACTTATTATAATTATTTAGTTCATTTTGGGATTTGTGTCGACTGGCAGTTTCACGATAGGCGCCATCACGACCGGGTCCATTTTAGGGTCATGACATATGTCCTTAGTGGCTGAAGTAGTGCCATGTCCTACCTAATCACCTCTCCCCAATACTTCTTAGTCCTACCTCGACCTCTTCGCAAACTCTCCATGGCCAACCTTTCACACCTCCTAACAGGAGCATCTATGTTTCTTCTCTTAACATGTCTGAACCATCTCATCCTCGACTCCCATATCTTGTCTTCCATGGAGGCTACTCCCAATCTGTCCCAGATAGCTTCATTCTTAATCCTACCTCTCCTGGTACACCCACACATCCATCTCAACGTCCTCATCTCTGCTACTCTTATCTTCTGCATGTGGGAGTTCTTGATTGGCCAACACTCAGCCCCATACACCAAAGCCGGTTGAACCACCACTCGATAAAACTTACCCTTAAGTCTTAGCGGCGTATTTCTATCACACAAAATACTAGAAGTGAGCCTCCACTTCATCCATTCTGCTCCAATGCGATGCGCGACATCTTCGTCAATCTCCTTGTTACCCTGGATAATAGACGCAAAATATTAAAAGAGTAATTAAATAACTATTCCTAAATAGTTGGGAATTAATTAAATGACTATTTTTAAATAATAGGAAAATAATTAAATGATTATTTTGTTTAATGTCAACTCTATTTTAAGAAGGGTAAAAAAGACGAACAACATTTTGCTAAGGACCTTCGTGCTTTTAATATAGTATAGATAACCTAGCCTCGCCGAGATCAAACCATCCGATGGGTGTACGACATCGTCGACCATACAAAGCATCAAATGGAGACATTTCAATGCTGGACCAATAACTGTTGTTATAAGCAAACTCAGCAAAAGGAAAAAATCGATCCCACTGCTCTCAGAAGTCAATCACACATGCTTTGAGCATATCCTCCAAGGACTGAAATGTCCGCTCCGACTGTCCATCGGTATGCGGATGTAAGGCTGCGCTTAGATCTACCTGGATCCCCAACTCAATCCACACTACCCTCCAGAAATGCAAAGTAAACTGAGGGCCTCTATCTAGAACGATGGAAACAGGCACACCACGTAACCGAACAAACTCCTTAACGTAAATCTGGGCCAATCTTTATGAAGAATACGTAGTCCCAACCGGAATAAAGTGTGCCAACTTGGTCAACTGGTTGATAATAACCCGAACAAAATTAAGCTTCATCAAGGTCCATGGAAACCCAACTACGAAGTCCATAATAATGCGCTCCCATTTCCACTCAAGTATAACCATTTGCTGGAGTAGGCCACCTAGCCTCTGTGCTCATACTTAACCTGCTGGCAATTTAGGTCCCTCGCTACATACTCAACTATGTCCTTCTTCATTCACCGCCACAAATAATGCCGCCTCAGGATGCATCTTTGTAGCACCTAGATGAATAGAATACCAAGAACTGTGTGCCTCCTCTAGAATCTTCTCTCTCAATCCATCAACATTAGGAACACATAGAAAGCCCTGAAGTCGTAGAACACCATCCTCACCAATAGTAAACTCCTTGGAACCACCCTTGTCACAACCAAAGTTCTCCTTCCGTGAACTGTCATAACGGTACATAGTGTCTACGACTAGGTATGCCTAACAATTTATGAAAAAAGGAAAAGAAAATATGAAACTAGAAATTGATGGGTAAACATAATAAAGAAGTTTAAAATGCCTCTCGGCATATACGATAACACTTTCTCAAACTGAACAAAACTCTCCCAAAACCCGAAATCTCATGAATCACAAACTAAGGGATACGTAGTGTCGTGACTCCAGAATGTCTAAAAAAATTAAATACAAGAAGTCTATAGCTAAAGGGGAGAATAGAGAGGGATTTCTAGGTCTGTGGACGTGGCAGATATACCTCGAAGTCTCTAAGATTGCCTCGCCTCACTGATAGTATGGCTGAGCAGAAGAAACTGGATCTGCACATGAAAAACATGTGCAGGAAAGGGCATGATTACAATACAGCGGTACCCAGTAAGTACCAAGCCTAACCTTGGTCGAGTAGTGACGAGAAAGGTCAGGGCCTTGCTGGTTATATACATAACAAATTAAACTAACATAAAATGAGACAGCATAATTAAAGATGCTAATAGTCAGTAAGGATGAAATAACAGGAAGAAACAACACAATACACAGAGATAACTGTAGGGGATCTCCCAGGATAACGACCCGTTGTCCCAAATATAAATATGCAGAGGATCTCCTGGGATATCATCCCGTAGTCCAAATCGTAAATGTGCATAGGGATATCCCAGAATATCAATATGTAGTCCCAAACATAAATATCCGGTACATGGGGATCTCTCGGGATATCTTCCGTAGACCTAATTATAAATGTGCAGGGGGATCTACCGGAATACCGATCCTTAGTTCCAAAGTAAACAAACAACAGTCTCAAGAAAGAAATCTATAGTCCTATTCAAGAATAAACAGGAATTTCTACTCAAAACATGTAACACATAATCCAGCTAAGCAGCTAAAGCAAATAAGGCAGTTAAGTCACATAGTTATTCTTTCCTAAGCTAAACAGGAAACATGAACTACAACTATTACTCAATTAAAGGAAAAACACAGATATTTAATTAAGAAAAACAGCGGTTTTCAACAATTATCACATGTATGTACTTGGCACCTCACGTACACAACATTCATGTAACAACAGTACCAAAATCCTAAGAGTTCCCCCACACAAGGTTAGGCAAGCCACTTACTTCGAACCAAGCTCAAATCAATTCAAAATCACGCTCTTTCCACGAGTATCCAACTCCGAGTGGCCCAAATCTAATCAAATAAATTTCATAATGTAAATATAATTACAACCAACAAGTTATAAAGGAATCGCAGTTAAGGTAAGAAAATAAAAAAAATGCCCAAAAATCCTCCCCGGGCCCACATCTCATAATCGGGTAAAAATTATGGATTATGAATATCCATTCGCTCACGAGTGTAACCATACAAAAATCACTCTAATCCAATACCAAAATCTAGATCAAAATCCCAAAATCGGCTTAAGTACTTTTCTCAAATTTTTCCAATTTTTCACCCCAAATTCGATACTAAATGATGAAACTAAGCTTAGATTAATGGGATATAATCAAAGGGAGTTAGAATCATTACCCACTGAATTTCTCATCAAAAACCTCAAGAGATCTCCTTCCACTGAGCTCAAAATCGAATTTGGTTTTATGAGCTTCAAACCCTCGAAATTTTATATTTTTGCCCTGCGATTTCCACTTTTGCGATCATGGGGCCGCATATGCGGTCCCTCTCCTATGGCTCCTACTCTTCACCTGTGGATTTTCATTAAATAGCCAGATTCCACACCTGCACCCGTTTACTCGCAGATGGGGTTCTGCATCTACGGTCCTTGGGCTACATCTACGACCAACTTTACTTATGCCTTAGACTGCACTGTCATTCCCAAACCGCTTCTGCGGCGCCGCACCTATGGTCTAAACTTCGCAGGTGCAAAATCAACAGGTTCAACAACTTCAGCAATTGCCTAAGTCCAAATAGACTTCCGTTAAGAATCCGAAACTCACTCGCGGCCCCCATGACCTCAACCAAACATGCCAACCAATCCTAAAATATCATAAGAACTTAGTACAACCCTCACATCACCTCAAATAATGCTTAAATCACGAATCACTCTCCAATCCAAGTCTAAAGAACTTGAAATCACAAGAATTCTACAACTGATGCCAAAACCAACCAAACCATATCCGATTGACCCCAAATTTTGCACACAAGTCACATACAACACTACAGAACTAATCCAACTTTCGCAACCAGATTCCGACCCCGATATTAAAATTTCACTATCGATCCGAAAACTTCAAAATTCAGCTTTCGACATTTCAAGATTAAATAAGCTATGGACCTCTAAAATACAATCCAAATGTGCCCCTAATCCCGAAATCACCCAATAGAGCTAAAGAAATTGATAGATTTCCATTCTGAGTCCGTCTTCACACTGCTCCGACTACGGTCCGAATTCTAAAGCTTAAGCTCTCAATTAGGGACTAAGTGTCCTAAAACACCCTGAAACTCAAAATGAATCTTCCTAGTAAACCACAATGGCAGAAATAAACACGGTGAAAGAAGTAAATAGGGGATCAGGACGTAAATTCTCAAAACAAATGGTCGGGTTGTTACATACCCCCTCATAAAACATTTTTTCATCCTTGAACGAGTATAGAGATATACCTGAAGTGGTGAAAAGATGGGGGTAATGACTGCACATATCTTTCTTGGTCTCCTAAGTCGCCTCCGTAGTCGGCTGACCCCGCCACTGAACCATTACTCCTGCAATGCTCTTTGACCTCAGCTTTCGAACATGCCTATCCAATATAGCAACTAGCTCCTCAACATGAGATATATCCTTGTCCAGCTGCACTGAATTAAAATCTAACATGCGCGATGGATCACCGTGGTACCTTCGGAGCATCGAAATATGAAATACCGGATGAACTCCTGCCTAGTTGTGAGGTAAGGCAAACTTATAAGCAACCTCCCCAACACGTCAAAGAGACTAATAAACCTTGGACTCCATTTACCCTTACTCCCAAATCTCATAATGCCCTTCATAGCCGGAACTCGAAGCATGACTTGCTTTCCAACCATAAATGAAACATCGCGAAACTTTCGGTCCGCATAACTCTTCTGTCTGGGCCGGGCCGTGTGAAGTCTATCCTGAATCACCTTAACCTTTTCCAAAGCATCCTAAACCAAGTTTGTGCCCAATAATCTAGCCTCGCCCGACTCGAACCAACCCACCGGGGATCTACACCTCCTACCACACAAAGCCTCATATGGTGCCATTTGAATACTCGATTTATAACTGTTATTATATGCAAACTCCGCTAGTGGCGAGAACTGATCCAAAGAACCTCCAAACTCCATCACACACACACACAGAGCATATCCTTAATGATCTGAATAGTGCGCTCGGACTGTCCATCCGTCTGGGGGTGAAATGTTGTGCTCAACTCCACCTGAGTACCCAACTCATGCTGCACGGCCCTCCAGAATCATGATGTAAACTGAGTACCTCTATCAGAAATGATGGAAACTGGAATACTATGCAGACGAACAATCTCCCGGATCTAAATCTCAGCTAACACTCTGAAGAATAGGTCGTACACATAGGAATGAACTATGCGGACTTGGTCAACCGATCCATAATCAACCAAATGGCATCGAACTTCCTCGGATTCCAACTACAAAGTCCATGGTGATCCACTCCCACTTCCACTCCGGAATCTCTATCTGCTGAAGCCGCCACCCGATCTCTGGTGCTCATACTTTACCTGCAGACAACTGAGGCACCGAGCTACAAAACCAATTATATGCTTCTTCATTCTCCTCCACCAATAGTGCTGCCTCAAATCCCGATACATCTTTGCGGCACCTATATGGATGGAATACCGCAAACTGTGGGCCTCCTCCAGAATAAACTCTCGTAGCCCATCAACATTGGGCACACATATCCGATCATGCATCTCCAATACCTCGTCACCACCAATGGCCACATCTCTAGCCTCACCATGTAGAATGTTTTCCTTCAGGACAAGCAAATCAGGGTCATCATATTGACGCTCCCAAATACGATCAAACAAGGAAGACCGAGAAACCACACAACCATCGCCATGGGCCTCTCTACTGCTGGTAGATAAGCCAAACTCCCCAAACTCTCCACCTGGAGACTGAAAGCATCGGCCACCACATTGTCCTTACCTGGGTGATACAAGAGAGTGATATCATAGTCCTACAACAGGTCTAACCACCTTCTCTGGCACAAATTAAGGTCCTTTTGCTTGAATAGATGTTGTAAACTCTGGTGCTCAGTATATACCTCACAAGGAACACCGTACAAATAATGACGCTAGATCTTCAAGGCGTGAACAATAGCAGCTAACTCGAGATCATGGACATGATAATTCTTCTCATGCACCTTCAGTTATTTGGACACCTAGGCAATCACCCTACCATCATGCATCAATACCGCTCCAAGTACAATCCTCGAGGCATCATAATATACATTATAAGACCCCGAACCTGTAGGCAATATCAATACTGGGGCTGCAGTCAAAGCTGTCTTGAGCTTCTGAAAGCTCTTCTCACACTCATCCGTCCACCTGAACGGAGTAACCTTCTAGGTCAACCTGTTCATAGGTACTGCAATAGATGAAAAACCCTCAACAAATCGACAGTAATAACCTACCAAGCCAAGAAAACTATGGATCTCTATAGCTGAGGATGGTATGGGCCAACTCTGCACTACTTCTAGTTTGTTCGCTATTTCCAGTTTCTTCGGGTCCACCTCGATCCCTTCACTCAATACCACGTGACCCAAGAATGCCAGAGAATCCAAACAGAACTCACATTTCGAGAACTTCACATCTACCTTCTTTTCTCTCAAAGTCTGAAGCACTATCCTCGGGTGGTGCTCATGATCCTCCCTATTCTGGGAGTGTACCAAAATGTCATCAATAAAGACAATGACCAACGAGTCAAGATATGGCTGGAATACATTATGCATTAAATACATGAAGGCTGTTAGGGCATTGCTCAACCCAAATGACATAACAAAGAACTCATAATGACCATACTGAGTCCTGAAGGTAGTCTTTGGGATATCTGGCTCCCGAATCTTAAACTGATGATAACCTAAACATAAGTCAATCTTAGAAAACACATGAGAACCCTATAATTTATCAAACAAGTAATCAATACGAGGCAAAGGATACCGGTTCTTCACTATACTTTGTTCAACTAGGAATAATCAATGCACATATGCATAGTACCAACATTCATCTTCATAAACAAAATAGGAGCACCCTAAGGTGATACATTGGGCCTAATAAAACCCTTATTATGAAATTCCTATAACAGCTCCTTCAGCTCCTTCAACCCAGGAGAAGCCATATGATAAGGAGGAATAGAAATAGGTTGGGTGCTGTAATCATAGCCTGGGAACTCTGCATAGAATACTGTGGCTGAGAAGTTTGCGGAGGTGCACCCCTCCTATGCCTAGGGAAATCCCTCACCATATGGAATGTGTCGTCAAAACAAGCTCTAGGAGAATCTGGTGACTATGACTGGCTCGGTCTAGATCTGTTGGACTAACAACTGAAAGCACCCCGTGCAGGAGGTGCACTAGTTATTGGAGGAGCATAACAAGGCTCCTGAGGTCTAGGAAGAGCTAGAATACCACTGGCTATTGGAAGAGGTAAATGAATGGGTCGACTCATATAAGCCTTACCATGACAAACTGTTGCTGGGGTACGCGCACTAGAATACTAGCCCGACTCTCAAGACCTCTTAGCCTCTCTTTCCTCTCTATCCCAAGCATGCATGCCCTCTACTCTACAAGCAATACTCACCACCAGCTGATAAGAGATATCCCTCTCTAACTCCCGGGATATACTAGATCTGATGCTAGGAATAAGCCCTTAAATTAACCAGCAAACTCTCTCACGAACTGTAAAAACCAAGGCCGGTGCATGTCTAGCCATGTTAGTGAAACGGACAGCATACTCCAAAACTATCATAGTACCCTAGCATAGATTCTCAAATTCCACACAACATACATCCCTGAGGCTTTAAGAAACATATCCCTCAAGAAAATATTTGAAAATTGGGTCCATGTAAGGGACGCTGCCTCAGCTGGACTGTCCAACTCAAAAGTACACCACCACTTGATCCTGATATACCCATAGTACGGAGGATACAGTAGAAATCCTCCAGAAATCCCTAAGCATCCTTTGATGCTAGACCACTGAATGTAAGAGGCTTGTACTTCTTGAATCTCTCAAGCCTCCGCTACTTATCCTCTTAAGTTGTTTCCCTATCCTTGGGCTGAACTGGGGATACAGGCGGTTCCGGTATAACATCTGGGATTCGATCAACCTGAACCCACTGCTCTAGGATGCGGGCGGCAGGAGTCTGTGCTCCTCCCCCCACCTGAGATGTGGCTGTAGTAAGGGAAATCAACCCTGCCTGAGCTAGAGTGGTGTACATGCTCATGAACAGTGCTAGCGTCTCCTAGAGAGCTAGAGTAGTAGTAAAAGTAGGCGTATCAGGCACCTGGACTCCGGCTCGATCTGCTGGTGGCTCCTCTGTTGTAGCTCGTGTGGGTGCTCTGGCTACACCACGTGCGGGTGCTCTGGCTGTACCACGTGCACGTCCTCGGCCTCTATCCTAGCGTTGACGTCTGACATCTCTAGCAGGGGGCACGAGTGCTTGGTCATCTCCAGTAGCATGTGTCCTCACCATTTGTGAGAGAATAGAAGATAGAGGATTAGAATTTTGATATGAATATTCTCGCACGACAAGGAATCAAATGATATGGAATTTTTCCTAATAGTTACATGGCCTGTCAAAGATAAGTACAGACGTCTCCATACCGATCTTCGAGATTCTAATAAACTGGCTTATCATTCATGAATCATATGAACCTAGAGCTGTGATACCAACTTATCATGACCTAACTTCTCCCTCCATGAACTGTCGTGACGGCACCTAGTCTCTAGACTAGGTAAGCCTAACAATTTGCAGGAAAAGGAAAATAAAATATGAAACTACCAATTAATGGGTAAACGTAATAAAGAAGTTTAAAATGCCACTCGGCATAAATAATAACACTCTCTCAAACTGAAAAAAAAAATCTCCCAAAACCCGAAATCTTATGAATTACAAACTAGGGAATACATAGTGTCCTAACTCCATAATGTCTGTACATACAGATAACAACAGGGGATCTCCCAGGATAATGTCCTGTAGTCCCAAACATAAATGTGCAGAGGATCTCCCGGGATATAGTCCCATAGTCCAAATCATAAATGTGCAGGGGGATGTCCTAGAATACCAATCCGTAGTCCCAAACATAAATATCCTGTATAGGGGGATCTCCCGAGATATCGTCCCATAGCCCCAATTATAAATGTGCAGGGGGGTCTACCGGAATACTGATCCGTAGTCCCAAAGTAGAAAAACAATAGTCTCAAGAAAGAAATCTACAGTCCTATTCAAGAATGAACATGAGTTTATACTCTAAACAAACAGCTAAAGCAGATTGGCAGTTAAGTTACATAGTCATACTTTCCTAAGCTAAACATGAAACCTCAACTACTATTACTCAATTAAAGGAAAAACACAAATATTTAATTATGGAAAAATAGGGGTTTTTCAATAATTAGCACGTGTACGCAGTCGTCATATCACGTACACGGTATTCATTATCACGATCCAAATCAATGGGCCGCAACGGGCACCCGGTACCTTACTCAACCGAGTACCAACATCATGTATCTTTCATATCATTCTATCATAGGTAAATGAAATGGAGTAAAGCATGAGGGAATACAAACTTATACATATGAAGCACAGGGATAAGGCTGGCATGATTCTTTATATACTCAAAACATAGGCCGACAAGGCCATATAAGTATCAGTATATATGATATCTATCTACAAGCCTCTAAGAATATGTAATATCATAATGGTCGGGACAGGGCCCCATCATACCAATCAATACATGTACTAATTATACTGACCAAATAGGCAACTCCGGAGCAAATGGAGTGCACCAATACCTTTTGCTAAGCTAATAGGTTACTTGGAGGGTTCATAACCTGTCTATTAAGACCTGCGGGCATGAATTGCAGTGTCCCCAGGGAAAGGGACGTCACTACAAATAATGTTCTTACGTAAGGAATAAAAATCAGTAAATAATAGAGATAAGAGAAACATGGAGAAAAAGACACAACATGTATATCTGGTTAATTCATAAATCATGATATACTTATAGTATTGTGCATATGCGTATGATGTCATGTCGTGCATAGGCACTTGTGTTCATAGTATCATCAAGCCTCTGAAGACATCCCATCGTATCATCTCGACCATTGTGGGCAAAATTATCACGTATAGCAGCTGATAATCTCTCGGTACATCATAAGGCCATTATGCCTCTGATTATTATCATGAAATAATCTTTACCAACTTACGTATTTTTGAGACGCACAAACAAATGATAGAATAATACGACACATGGGGAATCAAGAACATAGAAACCCCAAGTATTTCTATGAATAGAGTCGTTTATGAAAACTGTGTATTTTCTCGTTTCTTCTATATAACTTGGATCATGCCAAAAGAAAGAAGGGATAGCTTTAACGGACTTGGAATAAAAAAAAATTCGTATGATATTCTTGGAAAAAGGTTGCACCGTACTCCCTTAGAATCACAAAATCTCACGTTGATTGAAGAAATCACATTGTAGTGTTTTGTAGGAACTTATACGAATTCGTTGCAATTTGTGAAAACTCACCATGCTAATCTCCAAAATCCTCACGTCCGATTGTAGTGTTTTGTAAGGGATTGTAGAAATCTTGTAGGGATTTTGGTAAGAAATGACGTCTGATTGTAGGTTTGTTTGTATTGAAAATGATAGGGATGAAATGGTATGTAAATAAGATATTTGGTTGAAAAGCTTGGAGAAATAATGCCCGGTAGTGGTTGTAAGGTATTTGGTATGAAATTAGTGATGAATTGCTTTGTAACTAACTTATTTGTTTGCCACTTAATCAACCATGACTAAGAGTCATTTGATTAAGGTATGGCTTGCTGGTACGTTCATAATTTTGATACTTATCCAAAGTCTTTTTTTAAATTAATTTAATTAGGTAAGATCCCGCTACCCGGTAATTAACCAATTACCCGTATAAGTAAGAATTGCCTCAAATTACTTAAAATTCTACTTATTTTTAATATACATTATACATCCCACTATCATGGTCATATAGTACCTTGTATGGTACTAATCCACAAATATCGAGTATTATTGCTCGGCTCGTATTTTATCCCGACATGCCAAATTTGGACGAAAATTGATTTTCCTTGACTTGCTTCCCCTCTCACCGTCACGAATTTACTCATCACTTGCGTGAAATAACATAATCCTTATAATCTCCAAATAATCTTTTCCTTGGACTAATGTCAATTACCTTACAACAAATTAAAAGTACAATACTACAGGGTGCAACATCGTTGTAATTTAATACTGCGAAGCGTAACATCATCGTAATATAATACTGCGGGATATAATATCGACGTAATATTGTGGGGCATAACATCATTCCCCCCTTTGGAACATTCGTCCTCAAATGTGGATTGATGCTCTTATCATTCTCATACCCCAAAGGTCTTGCAAATACTTGAGTATTCTGTGAATGAATCCCAAAGGCTAGGGAACGGCCCCCTTTAAGAATATTTCTCACACCACAACTTGTAGTCATAATCCTTCTAATCTCGTAATTGTTGCTACCTTCTATCATGCAGCCTTTACGACTCTAACTTTGAATGTGCATATGACTCTTCTCTTCTCTTCTAGCTTTTAGCCAATCTCTAGACTTCACTTTAGGAACATATAAAAAATTATGTCAAGCTATCCCTGAAGGCGTCATTAGCTGTACTACATCCAAGTAGGACATACTTACCAAAATTCTTACTTCGATTTATGGTTACTGAGGTTTGCAACCGAACTCTAGGCTACTCTCGGTGCTTATCCTATATGCATAAAGATAAATCCTTTAACGCTTCTTCATTATTGTTCATCTTAAGACTGATATCCCAATTTCATCTAGTACTTTGAAACTTTTACTCATCCATTTTTGATTCACCTCAATGTTGATCTACAATCATATATTGGTAACTTGAAATTCTTTACATAATATATTTCCACTGGGGCTTACATTGCATCATGGAATATTTGAAGAGATTTTTCTGATCCACCTGGGTGATATGATATTATACTTCCATAACCATATTTCATAGCATCCCAATGTGGCTCACCTTGCGTGTTGTCAGACCATTACTCAATCGAAGGCGCAAACATCATCCTTTATGTATCATAATCACACCCCCATTTTACAGCATTCCATCTCTTCTAAAAGTTATTAGTCTTAGACTCCTTTGATTTCATTCAGGCTATATTGAGCTTTCTATAACTTTGAAGAACCATCAGCTCCTTTGTTTTCACAGGCTTAATCCCGAGGACTTATCCATTTTTGTCACCTTCTCACTTGCCTTCTCCTTATCCTTACTCTTGTCTTTCTAAAACCTTGTCGTTGTATCATATTTTGGCTTGCGATCAATTCACATGAATTTTATGGAACATCAAGCGAGACACTGCATCGTCTCTAACTCGTCTTTACTCTATAATTAGACCTTTCGGTACTTAGAAACCATAAGTTGTAAAGTATTCCACTAACGATGCTGCTATCATTCCTGGATACTGAATCCCCACACTTCTAGCCTTTTATTTGCAATATGGACTATTCACGACCTTCTACATTTGAGTATCTTGTATGTTGTTCCCCTTTACCTTTCTTACCTTAATATCTTGTATCATATTTTCTATCTCTTTCATGACCTCCCTTCCATATAGGTATAATTCATGTTCACAACTTGAAGCTCTATTATAATACTTGCACCTCTAGGAATACATAATTTGGTGAGAGCTTCATACTGACTTCTTATGAGGCTAGTACTTCTTCTAACTTGCTTTATCATAGAGCCGTTGTAGAATATGGTTATTATAATATATCATTTGTGCCTTTGATATAAAGAGTAATTCTACAATATTCTCAATAACGATTTCTATAATTTCTGGGTCTAATAACCGAATTCCTTATTTACTTCGTTGATATAACTCTTTTATTTTCTCATTATTCTGATTGGCCTTTATGTCGGTTTAAATTATCTCCCACTCTGGGTTCATGGTATTATTTATTGTGTTTAGCCATTAATGGGTGCTGAGGAATATGCTTCATATAATCCTTTAACAATTTAGTCCTTCATTTATGACCTGGGCTCAATTATTTCTTTTAACATATACCACAATTTTCTACGATTGTATATGCTGCATGTATAAAACTCCAAACCCTGAAGTGCGTTCATAACATAACCAACTCTGGATCATTGAATGAATAATTTCTTTCGTTCCATCTTAACTATATTTCAAGGTAAGGTATTATCAAATATTACTTTTAATTTTACTTCCCATTCATTAGCCATTATGGGTGCCACTTTCCTTTGGAGTGCTTCTAATGTTGTTGTGAGATTGTAGTTACACGACCATTTCCTCTTTAGGTTATTGTGCTTTGGTTGAAGCCATATTCCTTATTTCCTCAGCTAATCCTTCATTGTGATACTTAGGGGGGGGGGTCCTCTGACTCTTGTAAGGCTGCGAGATTATCACATCGTATGCCTAACAGAATTTTTGATGTTCGTCCTCACATATAATTACCCGTACTTAATTATCTCCATGCCCTTGTGCTTGTAGGATACTCCTGAACTAATATTTTAATTGTCTTCACAGTGGTACTTTCTTTATTTCCGTAACACTCATACGGTACCTTTTTAACTTCCCCAACTCCTATATGGATATTTTTCAAGGATCACGATGTCATAACTATGAGGCTGAATTCACCATATTTGGGTTCCGTATATTTATCTTGCATGATCTATTGATTTGTCTTTATTCTCTTGTCTTGCCATAGCTAGGATCTTCTTGAATCAACTACTAATTTCTTATTGGCCATTTTCGTATCAATATCCTGCGTAAACTTTCTTCGGGCATTTCCTTTGTCTTAACTTACCTCTCGCCCTGACTCCTTATTAAATAATGTCTCGGGCAGGAACCCTTACTTCCTTTCCCTGACATCGTGTTTGCATAACACTAGGTTTTGTAGCATATCTGTAGGCTTTGAATAAGTGCAATCTCATCCCTTTTTCGCTTTATCGCATTCTTCCTATACCATTTCATAATTACTAGAACAACTTAATTCTGACGTTATTGAACTTTTTTCCATATTCCCCCTTTTAGGGGATTACTAAGAGTTAGAGTTACGACAATCTTCCTATAGATGTTGTTCTACCTTTTCATTTTCGGCATCCCTTCACATCATCAATGAACCTTACTCTCCTTGTGGTAATCCTTCTGTATTAAGGATAACGAAATTCCTTACTCACGACGTGACAATTACTATAACTGGCACATACAGTCTCGTAAGCTTAATTTTGCTCACATTGCTTACTTTAGGGAAGCGTCTTCCTGAATGAACATTCTCTGAATTCCTTACTCATTTGTTGTCTTAAGGCCTATCACCTCTCGTATCTTCCTTCACCTGACTATGGACCCGATAATACCGTCATCTTTTTGATCTAGCATTTTCATCCATGTATCACATCTTACTCAAAATTCATCCTTATCTCTCTTCTCATTACTCTGCTAATATTTTTACCTATCCCTTTCTTTTGAAAACTTCAGCATGACATTCTTTTGCTTTTTGCTCCCCTTGATTCATCCATCGGCTTTTCGGGTTACTTAACATCCTTTCTCTACTAGGGACGAGAGTCACACTAAGGTAATATTTATCCCTTCCAAGCTTTTAGTGACTATCTTTTGATTTATTTTTTCCGATCATGCTAGTATTCACATCTAATTTGTAATATTCTAGAGTGCACCATCTGGATGTCTCACAAAAATATCTGTTAGCATATTTTTAATATCCTTCAAAAATGTCAACTAACACAAATAATCCATTCACTATTTGGGTTACTGTAACCCCGGCCAGATCCTGATGTTCCGTCCTTTTCTTAAGCTACACATGTTAGCCCCCATGAGCCATAACTGAGATGGACACGACCAATTGTACATACCTCTGTTACTGTTGAATATAACTCAAAAAGCATACATTCCTCTGCCTTAATTATAAAGCGTTGTTAACCTTCATTAACTGGGTGCCTCGTACTCTTCTTCATCTTGCTTGTTTTGCTTGTTGAAACTTGCATTTATCTTCTGAATCTCTCATTATCTTTCACCATTGAGGTGGATAGGTATTATGGCCTCAAGACTCCCTATCAAGAGGCTTATACCTTTCAGTATGCACATGATCCGCTGAAGATCTCACATTTACTTATCATAAGCAAGATGCAAAGTCGATGTTTCTCTGACTCAACTCTTTAATTGCCATGTCTTTTACCAACCGTCTTTATGGATGTAAGTATCTTCTTATTACGAATAAGATAGAAGTTAGGAATTTGAATTCTTACAACTGAGCTCTACCACACGATCTAGAGTAAGAAGAAAGAGTGATAATCCTAAATGCTCTATAGCCTCCTGCTTATAAGTGTTGTGCACGACATACCCATAAACAAGACTCTACTAGACACGGCTTGTGGTCCACGACACACCCATAAATAAGACTCTACTAGACACGGCTTGTATACTCTCTATGATAGAACTACTCTCATATCACTTTTGTCACGACGCAAATCAATGGTCCGCGACGGGCACCCAGTACCTTACTCAACCGAGTACAAACATAATGTATCTTTCATATCATTCTATCATAGGTAAATGAATCGAAGTAAAGCATAAGGGAATAAAAACTTATACATATGAAGTACGGGCCAATAAGGCCGGCATGATTCTTTATATACTCGAAACATAGGCTGACAAGGCCATACAAGTATCCGTATACATGATATCCATCTACAAGACTCTAAGAATACGTAATATCATAAAGGTTGGGATAGGGACCCGCCTTACCAATTGTCGACACCCAGTTTTTTTATATGTTTTCAGTGTGCAAATTACTTTCAAAACTACATATTTATGCATACATAAGTGTGTCCAAATATTTTATTATTTTTTCATAATTTTTAAAGGTTTTTAAATCAATTCATTCCCCTCTTTCATCCATAAAATTCCAATAATTATGTCCAAAATTATTATTTTTTATGATTTATTATTTAATCTTTATATTTATGACAAAATATGGATAAGGTATTTTTTGCATATTTTTACAACTTTACTTAGTTTTTTTTAAAGTTAATTGCCTATAATTGCAATATTAGCCTTTTCAAGATTTAATTGTATTTTATAATCATAAAATTAAGCCCTATATTTTTGAATTATTATTTACATGTTGTGAATCATTTTAGTGCTTTCAATTTATTCTCAAAAATTTATTTACTATTTTATATAATTCAAAAAGGGGGAAATTAAATATTTAAATAACAGTCCATTTGTGTATAAATTCTAGCCTTAATTGAACCTCAAAACAGACCCAATTTCCCTAGTCCAATTTCAATTAAACCCGACCCCAACCCAATCTTAACCAAACCAAACCTAGATTCCCCATCGAACCTTTTAATCCAGGCCATTGATCATTCAGATCAACGGCCACCGTTCACCCTTCCTAAAATAAACCCAAACGACCCCTTATCCTAATTCACTTTTCACCAAACGCGGCCCTTGAATCCCTCTTCTCTCAATTCTCTCTGCAACCTCACATAAACACTAGCTGCCGCCACCCTATTTCACCTTAATCTACCTCAATCCTCACCTAACACATGGCCTCTCATGGCTGATTGAGATGTATACCGGACTCCTACATCTTCTGGTGGCCCGTTTGTGTGCTTTCATGGGAAAATCTCAAAGATATTTGGCCCAGTCCTTCCTTGAATTTTATCTCTGGTCCTTTTTCGGCCATCCATGGTTGTTCAAGTCAGATCTTTGACTCTTAAGGCTAGATCGGTATTTTTTAAAGCCTTTCTCACTTTCTCTGGGTTCTTTGAAACCCTAGGTTCTTCGATTTTCTTTCAAAATGACTATACATTTTTCAACAATTAGGGTTTTTTCTTAACTTTTTTTCTTAAAGATCTCTTCTCTCATTTTTATGTTGTTTATGATTTTTCTATGTTCAAATGACTTGGTTATACTTTCCTTATACTTGATTGAGCATGTTGAAAACCCTAGGTCTTTTGGTCTTATCCGGTTTCTGAAACTTTTCTTGTTTGTTTGAGTGTGTATTTGTTCGATTAAGTTCTTTTCCTTGTTTGACTTATCTGATTCTGAGTTCTTATCATCTCTTACACTTGACTACTGTCGAAGCCCTAACTTTTTAAAAGGTTTGCCTCACTTGTTACTGTGAGACCTTTACTTATTTCTGACTCTCTTACCTGTTTGTTTGGTTCTCTGCATTTTGATTCTATGTGACTACTTGACCTACTTGATTACTATGCTTCGAATAGTTTTCTTTTACTGCTGAATCCTATATTACCCCTTATACTACTGTATGTTTGTGTTGCTTCTTTTTGTCAACATGTTTGACTCTGCATGCCTATTCATTCTTTTCTATTTATATGTCGAGGTGCAAAATTAGGAGCTTTTCTTGATTGATGCTGACTCCCTCAATGTTGCGACTGATTGCAAAAGGTTTTCTTATGAGCCCTAATTTTATTCGTTTGCTTAAATTGATTGATTCCCCTCCTTTAATTACTGTGATGCTTTACCTTGAATCTTTTCCCAAAATTAAGCATATTTTTGAACTTAGACTTAGTCATTTACTTCATACTTTTACTACCCCCTTATATGGCAATAATCAATCTATACCCAAACTGATTTCTTTCGTTAATTAAACTTGTTGGTATCTGTTAAGCAATTATTCCTTAATTAAAGGGAATCACTTGTGTTAATTGATTTTGATTGTGATTATTTCCATTTTTGTGTTAAGACATTACTTATTACCTTATTCTTCACTCGTTTTCAAAACTATAAATACCCTACTCTTTCTTCTTTTAAACAGACGAACAATTTGAGTTCAGAACACACTTACAATCAAAACACTCTCTTTCTTTACTACTTCTTATGCTACTGCTTTGTCTAGTCGGCTGAAAGCCAATGATAGACTGTTGAATCTTGCTTGCTTTACCTTTCTGCACTTTGCTTCTCTACTGGTATGTCCTAGTTAATTTCAAGCTTCAACAATTACATGCTTTTTTAGTTGCTTCAGTTTCTCATTCTTGTCTACTTCTGCTTATGTTTCTGCAGCCAAGTTACGTTACTAGCATGCTGTAATATGTTCCCTTCCCCTTTTAAATTAATGCTTTCCCTATGTGTATACTCTGTCAGTTACTTGTCGTATACTTTCTACCTTATGAATCCCAAACCCACATATCCTATATATGGGTTTGTGTTCATTTGGATGGTTTGTGGCCATGCCAGCACCAGCTATTGCTGTGCATGACCAAACCAGACCCCTGTTAGGGTCATACAATGTATCCCCATAATCCCTTGCCCCTTTGAATGACTATTGATTCTATGTAGTTTGAGTTTCACTACTACAACTATTTTCAAATCACCCTTACCACTTATTATTGCCAACCCAGTTTTAATATATCTCTTTCAAACTATGTGTTGCACTTCCACTATACTCTTAGAATCTAGGTTCAGTCCCTCTTGTGTGAGCCTTGCCTTGGGACCCTTAAGCTCCCTCTGAACTTGGACACATAAGAGCTGGTCATTCCATACTGTACCCATTCTGCTTGGTTAGACAAATCTGGGTGTGAGCACTGCCCGGGATCCCTTGAGGTCCTTAGGGAACCTTGACACACCCAGTTATGAAAAAGGCTTTGAAATGCTGGTATTGAAGTGATTAATTACATAATTCAGGCAGGAAGTCAAGATCAGGCTTCCTATGGTTGTAGCTTCTTGTTTCCTTTTATTTAATTATGTAATTCAATCATATGGTTTGTAATAATTTGTAAACAATATCAAGGTGATTAGTAAAAAGGGTGGGCAGTTGTATATTATGGGTAAATTGGGTAGATAACATGCCTATAGGGTCTATTTTAAATATGGTCTATTAGATAACATGCATATAGGATCTGTTCTTGCTTAAAATAAATGTTGCATGCTTCACATTCACACAACTAGAAATTATGTCTATAGGATATAAATGGCTTTAATAATAGATGACATGCCTATATAGTTAAAAATTAGTTTTAAAATTAGATATCATGCCTATATGATATAAAGTAATTAAAGCTCAATTTTTATTACAGCATGTATCCAGACTCGTTTTCTTTAGAAATCATGCATATAAGTCCCAAGTCAAATTTTTTAATACTTAGATACCATGCCTATAGGATCTAAATAGCTATAATTGAAATCATGCCTATAGAACTTAAAACAGTTTAGTTGGAGAAGCCATATAGTTCATGTTGTGTACTCTGAATTGGATTAGTTAATTAATTTGCCGCTTCTTTAATAATTTTCTCAAACACTACCTTGAATTAATATCGTTAGAAAGTATGCCAATAGGATCTCATGTTATCTGTTTAAAATTATTCAATACTCTACTACGTTTCTTAATCAACATAGATATCATGCTCACATGCTATCATTATTATGCCTAGGCAAGCCTTAGGTAATAATAAACACTGGAACCACCTCTGTTTAGTTATCAACTGCTACAACTAGCAAACAGGCCTGTTTCGGACTTCTTATCTGAGTTATATAATGAATCTGCTAATGACTCAAATTCCCTGCTTTAGAATTTTTAAAATTTAGACTTAACAATGTTTAAGTCATGTTGTTTATATGTATTATTGGCGAAGGTATACATGAGCCTTTTAATTGTTTATATGTTTCTCCTCTAAATGTAGTTCTACTTGTTTTGTATGTCGCCTTAGCATTTTACTTTTAAACCTAAGAGTCAGCTTAGAACCTCTCTCTTTTAGGAATAGTAGTCCTAAATTCCTCCAGGACTGATAGGAATGGGACAGGTAATAGCATACAATAGAGGTCGAGACCAATCTTCGCTTTAATACCTTTATGGGGTGGAAAAGGTAGTTATGGATATGATGACCGATGCCCTAATACCACGTGTAGCCCCTCTTATGAGGAGTGATTACCGGGTATTTCATTGACGTGATCCATATTAAAAACTAATCTAGGACCTCTTCACATTCATCAGCATGCTTAGATTTTAAATCTTTTCAAAACCTTGCTTTCAATAATCGTTTTCGAACACTTGTGTATTTAAATTTGAAATCCCCTATAATTTAAGCCTTATTTGTTTGCTTGTTAATTGCATAAATTCACAAAACTATCTGGCTGGGAACCACACTAGTTGATCCTAGGGGTGCCTAACACCTTCCCTTTGGGATAATTCAAGCCCTTACCCTATCTCTGGTTATCAAACATAGTTGTAGTTGAACCCCATACGTGCCCTAACACACCTTAAAAATTGTTAGGTGGTGACTCTTCAAAATTGCAAAAGCCCTTTCCCAAAAAGAAAGAGTTGTCCCAACCAAATGTCATAAACCCGATTTTGCGTGAAAAAAAGAGCGCGACAGTACGGAGAATCTGCTGGGGACTTTTAGGCTTTTACCATTTCAGATTATTCTTGTAATTTGTACGTCTCCCTATATGCCATAATTTGTTTAATTCCTTTAAGCATTTAATTTCTTCTTTAGAAGCAAAACTGACATATCTTCCTTGTTTTCTTTCCTTTATTGCTTTAAATTATAAAATTGTTGTATTTATCGCTTTCTTAATGTGCAAATACATGTCAATATGCTTTTAGTTATTGCATAATCATGCTCAAAATCATACTCTACTCATGCGAAAACAAATACTATAGAAACGCTTATAATGAGTGGTTGCACTCTTTCTATATCATTACACCCTAAATCCGAAAAGGCATATTTGCTGTAAAACTACTCGATCAGTGATGCAGTTGATAGTTCCGAGCCTTCCCCCTTGAGTTTTCCGCTCAAGGGTATCAGTCGAGAACCCCATAGAGACCTTAATATGTTCAATGTGCATGCATCAAGGTCAAACCTAGCCGGGTCAGTTATATTGTCCACATAATAATCCTTTAAACTAGCCTTGTCCAAAGTCCATTGGGTTTCCCTAAACCCTAACGGACGTCGTCACATTCTGTGCATTTATTTGGAGAACTAGATTCTTCATGCTAATCATTGATATTAAATAGTCAAGTCTGATGGGGAAAGGGTCTAACTTTATTTGCCTTGCAGAAATATGAGGCACGAAGTCCCCAGATTTGGCATGGTCACCAACATCCACCCAAGAATGCTAAGCTGGTGAAAATATTTACACTCTAGTGACCAAAATCTCATCAGAAAATATCCAATAAATCTACCATCTCTTTTGGAGGTCCAACCTAATAACATGATCATAGAAGCTGCCATATTGTTTTGGGATTGTGAATGGGCCGTATTCCGCTTTGGGGGCATTGAAATGACACCTTTGCTAGAGGAGATAGGAGGACTGGCCAGTCTAGTGTAGGAAACTCCGGGCTTGCTAATGCCTGAGAATAGCAAAGGTAGGGGCTTCCTTAAAATGATGGGTTTGAAGAAGAATCTAGAATTAACATGCTTGAAGAATTTATACATTTGTTTTGACTACTTGTATGAAAGGTACGGTCACATCAAATCTCCGTACCTACTCTGGCGAGTTTACCACCACATCCTTGGGACACGTCTATCGCAAGGTTTTCGTCTTCATATTTTGCTTCCTGGGTCTGATTGTATTTCCGATAAAGAAAGGTAGAATTTATACTAGGCTGGCTATGGTAACCAAAACCCTAATGGAGGGGATTGGTTGGTAGGCATTCAGCATTGTACCCATGATTATTGCAGACATATACCGAACCTTAGAGAAGTGTCAACGAGGAGTGAAACACTTCGAAAGCTGCAACCTGCTACTTTAACTTTGGCTCATAGAGCATCTCTAGAAAAAGGCGAATACCGACAAAAAATTCAGTGTAGGGACTGGGATGATCACATCGCTTTCCACCATCCAAAGCGAATGAATTACATCCCCGACATGTTCGCTCAGCCTAAGGATGCTGAAGGATGGGTTGAGCTATTTGATAATCTAACCGAAAAATAGGTTCTACGGATGTTCGAATGTTTTTCGACAGAGGAGTTCATCGCTCGATCTAGAGATGCAACTTTCCTAATACTAATTAGTCTCAGGGGAACCTACCCATATGTCCCTGTGCGAGTTATGAGGCAAGTTGGTAGGAAGCAGGTCATACCCAGGGTCGACAAGATGAGCTACTTTCGAGACAACTTCCAAGGCGATGATAGTCCTTACAAGTGCCAAGCCCAACACATGTGGCATAGCAAGATCATAATGGCAGAGACTCCATAGAGCCAGACAAATATCACGCCGATTGTAATTCTTTCTATTCAGGTTGGTTGGAAGACAATCATGAGTGTTTGGGCCAACTAGGGTTGGTTAGAGGCCACAGGATTATAGATAAAAGGCCGAGGCACATGTCAAGTACAACTAGTTGCGCAAAAGGATCCGTGAGTGCGAAAGTCAACATCGTGAAATACAAGATTCCAACCAGAAGCTGATCGAGCAATGGAAAGACATGGCTACCAACGCCAACAAAAGGCTAGGATACTTGGAGCGAGGCATAGTGGAACTGGAAAAAAAGTTTCTCAAAAGGGACGAAGATTGTCAAGAGGCTAAAGGAATTGAAGGTGGATATCTAGCCAAAGCATACCTACTGCTAGGACTTCGCGAGTTGAGGAAGCTGTTCGACGGAGCCAAGGATGCCGAATCTGGGGAAGGTCCTTCTAGGACTAAGTAGATAGGAATTTATTTTTTTCGCTTTAAAATGTAACAAGGCTAGTGGCCATTTCTAACTTTTATTTCCGGTTTATTTAATGATGATTTGGGATTCGTCTTATATTTATCAATGAAATGAGGCATTTAGAATTTCAAGTTCTCTAAAACTTATCGCTAGGCCCACCTCAGGCACAACAAGGTTCCCAAATTAGGACACGCTTTACATTTATGCACTACGTGTTTAAATACTGCAATATTTTATGATCCTCACTAACTTGGTTACCTTTTTGTTTTGTTATTCCCCTCTCCATTGGTTAGTGCACGCTGGCATGATCATTTTAAGCAGAGGGCATATCTCAACAATTGGACCATCAGGACCACCAGAGCCCGACGAACCTCATGGTAGCAAGGCTAAAATAAGCACTATTCATTATTTTATTTATTGAAAGATTTAATTTTTGCATTTTTCAATTTACGCAATAAGATCTTCAATGTTCAAAACTATTATTCAATTTATCAAAACATGTTTGATTTTTCTTATGAATTAATATTTATTGCTATCGTTTTCCTCCTACTTTACCAATACAGCATTACTATTACTTATCTTGAAGAATCAATGACTGTGAAATGCAATGAGACAATGCAACAAACGGACATTGATTTAGAGGAAGATGACATACCTGATGAGATTTTCAAATAATTTGAGAACTTTGAGAATAGACCTAAGTCCAACCTGGACGAGATCGAAGTTGTTAACCTGGGAGATGCAGAAAATGTCAAGAAAATAGGAATCATCATTCACCTATCGCCATCAGAAAAGAAAGAGTACACAAAGTTTCTAAAAGAGTGTGAGGACATATTTGCCTGGTCCTATGATGACATGATCGGTCTGAGTACGTCTATTGTGGCTCACAAACTACCAATCGATCCAATGTGTCTAGCGGTAAAGCAAACGCTTAGAAAGTTTAAACCTGATATTTGTCTGAAAATCAAGGAAGAAGTCACCAAGTAGTTCAAAGATAAGGTTCTCGGGGTAGCTGAGTACCAAACATGGTTATCCAACATTATGCCAATACCAAAGAAGGATGGGAAGGTCAGAGTCTGTGTCGACTACCGGGATATCAACTGGGTCAGTCCGAAAGACGACTTCCCTTTGCCGAATATACACATCCTGATTGACAATTGCACCAAGCATCAGTTACATTCATTCGTGGATTGCTTTGCTGGTTATCATCAGAGCTAGATGGATGAGGAAGACACTGAGAAGACGACTTTCATTACGCCTTGGGGAGTGTATTGTTACAAGATGATGCCATTCGGACTGAAAAATGCAGGGGCCACCTACATGAGAACCATGACAACCATCTTTTATGATATGATACACAAGGAGATAAAGGTATATGTGGATGACGTTATCATCAAATCCAAGAAGGCCACAGACCACATAGAAGATCTGAGGAAGTTTTTCAATAGACAGCGGAGGTACAATCTAAAACTAAACCCCGCAAAGTGTGCATTTGGGGTACCTGCTGGGAAGTTGCTTGGGTTTATTGTGAGCCACCGAGGAATAGAGCTTGATCCCTCTAAGGTCAAAGCCATTCAAGAATTACCACCGGTAAAGAATAAGAAAGATGTGATGAGTTTCTTGGGAAGGCTGACTACATCAGCGGATCCATAGCATAGTCTACATTTATCTATGAGCCAATCTTTAAAATGTTAAAGAAGGACGCCGCGCTACCAAATGGAATGATGACCGCCAAAAGGCCTTCGACAGAACTAAGGAGTACATGTCAACACCACCAATTTTTGTTCCACCCGATCCAGGTAGACCCTTATTACTCTACGTTGCGGTGTTAGATGGATGATCACGCCCAACTATGCCTTATAAAAAGGACAATACGGACGTTACAAATATAACCCGAGTATTACGCCCAGGGTCAAATCCACGGAGAGTTAACCTATGAATTAATATCTTCAAACCCACTAACTCTGCAGAACCAGCTTCCCAAATATTTGAATCACAGTTGATGGTTTCTTAACTAAGATTGCAAGTAAATTAAACAGCTGTAAACTAAAACGCTAAGGTTGTAAACAATGATGAGAAAAGGCTAAGGTAAATATTTCCCATATTGATGGAATCCCTTCTGTTTATGCTTCATACAAATTTACCAACACATCTCTATCAATCATGAACACTCTTCTTACCGTAAATCTCTACCGAGTAATCACAGTAATATACTATTGCACTCTC
>MU754886.1:65063-75712 GCA_026770625.1 Nicotiana glauca | reverse complement strand
CATACCTCAAATGCAGACTCTCATGCCATGACACACTTGTGCTCACTCTAATTACTCTAACAGAAGTGAAGACTCATTTTTTCTTCCAGTCACATGCCCTCAAATCAAAAATATGAGAGAAGTTCCACACACATAAAATTCAAACAACAAGGAACCAAATATAGGAAGAATTCACTCACTCTCAGCAAAGAGCATTCACATGCCGCACAGGCACACCATAAANAACCTTAGACAAGGGATTTAGCTACTCATGGCTATGGGTAAACAAACTAAGATAAGATTCATCATAAACTAGCAATTAAAATCAAAGAAAAGAAGAAATATGTTTTGGGTATTCTCTCACAATAGTTTTCCTTGCCAAGATACTCTAAAAACAATACATGCCTCTTTTGGGCGAAGTCTAATGTTTAATATAGGTTTTAGGTCTAAAAATCTCGTCTTTTACACTTTGGTCCTCGAAGTTTACTGCGCCTGCCGCGGTTCTGCCGCGGTCGCGGTAGAACCGCGGCCAAAGACCCTATCTGAATCTCTAAACTTCTGCAGCTGCCTTCCACCGCGGTTCTGCCGCGGTCGCGGTAGAACCGCGGCCAAACTGCTTCTCTGAATTTCAGGGCTGGCATACGAGGTTCCATTGGGAATTTACACAGTTGGCCTCTTTTTCTCCATTTTTGACTCCAAAACTGCTCCCTAGCCTTCCTTGGACATATATCACCTGCAAATCATGAAAAGCACTAATAAGAGCATTTTGTTATCACTTTTATCATCAAAACTACACAAGAAGGTGATTATTTAAGGCGTGATTATAGTCAAATTCACCTATTATCAACACCCCACACTTAAACCTTTGCTCGTCCTCGAGCAAGCTAAACCACACTTCTAGGCCTAACTGTTCAATGCATTGCCCCAATTTATGTCACACCCGCTATTATAAAGGATCGACCTAAGCAGTGCAACAATCATACCTCAAATGCAGACTCTCATGCCATGACACACTTGTGCTCACTCTAATTACTCTAACAGAAGTGAAGACTCACTTTTTCTTCCTGAGTCACATGCCCTCACATCAAAAATATGAGAGAAGTTCCACACACATAAAATTCAAACAACAAGGAACCATATATAGAAAGAATTCACTCACTCTCAGCAAAGAGCATTCACATGCCGCACAGGCACACCATAAACTTGCCCCTAGTGTAATACTCTACTAATCGAGCCATTCAGTCGAAGATCAAGAGGTCTTTATTGGTTGTAATATAGGCTAAGGGACGGGTAGGATAGATTTGGATATAGTGACTAACCGCCCTAAGCACTTTTAATACATACTTCCTTTTATTTCAACTTTTATGCTCAACCCAATCATTATTCCACATTTTTGTTTCACATGTGACCCCCATTTTTCTTTAGGTGCAACTGGCTTCTCCCTTTTTTTTTTAGATTGCCAGTGTACCAATCAAACAATTCATTCTTGACTCCCTTTCTTTTTTTTTTCTAACTCCCTACTACCCCACACTTCGACTTTTGTATGTTCTTTAATGATTCAAGTGCTACTAGGAGCTATAGGTTTAAACGATTAAGCTATTCAAACACAGCGATTTAGATCATTATAGGGTTATCAAAGAAAAAAGGCTTCAGGCTCAAAGGGGTTAACTATGGCAATATATACAGGTGGATTCACAATTATACAGGGTTGCACAAAGAAATGCCTCAATCATCTCTAAAACCAAACGACTTCTATTTCANGTTGCACAAAGAAATGCCTCAATCATCTCTAAAACCAAACAACTTCTATTTCGCTTTGCAAACACACAGGGCAAGTTCTAGGTATCGCATGCAAGCACAGAATGCAAGTAATAACTCTCACACACTTAGCATGTAACTCATTTCGAATCAGTTCATCAACACACTCATACAAGTTTTCAAGCAAGACAAGATGTGCAAAATTAAGGCATAGATTTACGAGTCCACAAACAAGCCTAAATGTCACACTCTCAAGTTCTTTTTAGTTATTTGCAGGTGTGCACATCAGGGTTTACATTCTATCCTTCACCCATCTAGTCCTAAAACTATAAAAGAAAAATCTACCTAACCCTGTTCAAGAAAAACCCTTGGAAAAGAACCGTGGTCAAAAGAAAAACCAAGGGGGAAGTACTACACTTCCTAAAAACAAGAAAAGAAAATAAAAAAAAATCTACATGGACTACTTCCCTCAAGAGTACTGTCCAAGTAGTCCGTCATCAGGAAGAGTCCTCTAACTTTGTTTTTTTTTTTTTTGTTCCGACTTTGACCCTCAAGAGACCTATCGACAAGTGTCCGTCGTTAGGCCAAGTCAGCTAATCCTAATATAAGCATAGTCAAATATATACAACACTAATGCTATAATACAACAACCGCTATATAAAATACAACATACAATCAGAGCAAGTCTCCCACCCCACACTTAGAATCATGGCATGTCCCTATGTCATATCAAGAAAGTAAAGAGCAGAAGGGTTAGAAGATTTCCCTGAGACTTAGTCAGAGTCGGAGACGGTGCTGGGGTCTACACTACAGGCTCTCCCTAACGCACGAAACCTGGCCATAAATCGGCTCTCAGTCCTGGACTGCCTCTGAGACATGGCATCCATCCTCGTGTGTAGGCCATCCACTGAGGTGCAGAGATCTGGGACCTCTTCCTCCATGGATCGCAGCATAGGCCTGGTGGACTGTGATCTGGATAGGCCAGTCCCAGAATAGGTGCATCGAGATGGTCCGGCACTATCACTGGACCTTCTGGATGGAGCAAGAGGGACCGGATCATCATCCTCATCATCTATCTCAATTGTGTTCCTTGTACCCCTGCCCACTTTGATGCCAGAGGCTTTGAATGCTGCTTTGGGTGGCAAATCTCCATCGGCAGGATTGGTAGGGGTGTTTCTCATCAAGCACAGTGTGGTTACCAAAGAAGGGAAATAGAATCCCTTTGTCAGCAGCGGTCCCCGTAGGACCATTTCATCACCAATTACCCGGGCCGCATCAAAATCTTTCCTTGTCACAAAGCACCAAGTCAACAGTGCCCGATTGAAGTTCACGTCCGTTGTATTGCTGGATGGAAGGAACTTGCTGCAGATGACAGTCAACCAACACTTGGCGTAGTGGGTGAAAGAGTTAGAGTTAAGGGTTATTTGGTCACGTATCCAAGTGGGTCACCCCCCGTGCAAAGTACATCTGTCATGACCTCCCATGTCACCCCTGGTCTGTCATGGTAATAGTCGACGTCACTGGTGAACAGAGGCAGCTACAACACTTGGCGAATCGTTGGAACTTTGGCACTGACCATCTTACCGCGAACAAACACCTCCCTACTCAAGCATAGTGGGCAGTTGGCATAAAATTCTCTAACCAGCATCTTGTTAACTAGGGCAGGGTCGTCAAATAGGAATTCCATTTACCGCCTCCATATTTCTTCATACATCTCCTCCTTTTCAGCTTAGAGGGCTACCCAGTCAATCGGGATCTCATGGAGGAAGGTCTTTGTAGCCTTGGCGTTGAAGTCGTCCTCCGCCAGTTCCGATTGGAACCTGGACTCATCATAAATAGGCCGCTGGGATGGGCCTCCAGATCGCTTTTGTCTTTTAGGAGCCATATTACCTGCAAGGAATCAAAAGAAACATCAAATGTGCCCTAACTAGTGCCAACCGAATGGGTACTCAGACTTCACCACCCGATGGAACCAAACACTTTCCCCCATTTATTTCATTCATACAAAGTGCCCATGCCCCCACTACGACTGTATTCAAGGATAACAACCTCCACAATAGGCCCAAAATTTTCTTACCACTTCCGGCATAATACACCCCACACTTACTTCTTCGAGTGATACACGTGAATTACAACACCAACAAATACCACATATAACACCAACACCCATCAATTACAACAACACCAATCATCAATTACAACACGACCAAACCTAGGTTAGGCATAAAATGCCTCAAATTTATACAACATAAACCAAATTTCGGCCAAAACATGGCCCATCACCACACTTCATCACAAAAATATAGTCTAGGCCTCCAAGTCACCAAAACAACTCCACAATTATATAATAATGGAGACCCAAACACTTTGGCACCAAATAACCCCATAAACATCAAATACAACAATAGAAAACATAAAAGAAAGAAAAAATTAAAACTTTACACTAATCCTAACTAGGGTTTACTAAAACTAATAAATAACTAAATTACACTACTAAAAGAAGAAGAAATAGAAGGGGGAGAAGAAGAACATACTTTAGTGGAAGAAGTGAAGGATTTGAGTTGTGTTAATGGAGGTTTGAGAGGAAAAGGGAGGAAGATGAAGAGAGAAGGGAGAGAGTTTGGGGTGATTTTTGTAGAGAGAGGATGAGAGAATAGAATAAGGGAAGGGGGAAGAAATATGATGGGAAATAGGGGGGGGGGGTTTGACTTACCTGGGCCCCGTCTGGGCCTGTCGCGGTTCTGCCGCGGTCGCGGTAGAACCGTGAGGGATGAGGTTCAAAGAGGCCATTTGACCGCAGTTCTGCCGCGGTCGCGGTGGAACCGCGGTCGAGGCCCCTCTCTAATTCTAACGCCCAGCTTTTTTTTTTATAGACTAAAAGGTTATGCTTACAACAATTTCATGGGTTGCCTCCCACACATCACCTGATTTAGCGTCGTGGCACGACTCAGATGAGCGTAATTAAGGTTCGTTCGACCTCTGTGGTTCATTCAAGTGCAGTTCAGACATTTCCTTAGGCTCATTCATACCCAGATATAATTTCAATCGCTGACCATTGACTCTAAATGTACGAGAGTCATCTTCAGTGGCAACTTCCACAGCTCCTGATGGAAAAACTTCAACCACGCGAAACGGTCTAGACTACCGTGACTTAAGCTTACCTGGAAACAACCTCAGTCTTGAGTTATAGAGAAATACCTTGTCCCCAGGTTTGAAATTTCGCTCAATGATGTTCTGATCGTGTAGTCGCTTCATTCTCTCCTTGTACAACCTTGTGCTCTCAAAAGCGAGATACCGGAACTCCTCTAGCTCATGTAATTCAGTGACTTTTGACGTGCCCGTAGCTTCCAAGTCTAAGTTCAGCTGTTTCAGAGCCCACCACGCCTTATGCTCAAGTTCTACAAGTAGGTGACAGGCCTTCCCAAACACCAACTTGTATGGCGACATACCAATTGGTGTCTTGAAAGCTGTCCTGTAAGCCCATAGTGCATCATCTAGCTTCCTCGCCCAGTCAGTTCTTGTGGCATTCATAGTTTTTGTCAATACACTCTTGATCTCTCTATTGGACACCTCAACCTGTCCACTAGTCTACGGGTGGTACAGAGTAGCCATCTTGTGGCGCACATCATATTTAGCCAACAACTTCTCAAAGGCCTTGTTGCAGAAGTGAGTGCCTCCGTCGCTGATAATTGCGCGCGGTGTCCCAAAGCGGGTGAATATGTTCTTCTTTAGAAACCCAACCACCACTTTTGCATCATTGGTGGGAAACGCTGCAGCTTCTACCCACTTGGAGACATAGTCTACAGCAACAAGAATGTACTTATTGCCATAGGAGCTGATGAAGGGACCCATGAAATCTATCCCCCAAACATCAAACACTTCCACCTCTTGAATTGGGTTCACGGGCATCTCGTGACGCCGGGAAATGTTCCTGATGTGTTGACATTCATTACAGCCCTTGACCCATAAGTGAGCATCTTTAAACACCGTTGGCCAGAAAAATCCAGCCTCTAGCACCTTTGCTGTTATCCTAATTCCTCCAAAGTGACTGCCATACACCGAAGCGTGACAAGCCTGCAAGAAAGAAGATTGTTCGATCTCGGGGACGCATCTCTGGATCATGTTATCAAGGCATATTCTAAACAGATAGGGCTCATCCCAGTAATATAATTGGCTTTCACGAAAAAATGCCTTCCTCTGGACCGATGAGAGGTCGTGAGGAACAATACCACTGGCCAGGTAATTAGCATAGTCTGCATACCAAGGCACTTCCTGATGAGTGGTAGCGAGCAGCTGCTCATCTGGAAAAGTTTCCAGAATTTCCTCAACTTCTACTACATTTTCATCTACTTCAAGTCGTGATAGATGATCAGCGACTTGATTTTTAGTGCCCTTGCGGTCACGAATTTCAAGATCGAACTCTTGCAGTAGCAACACCCAACGAATCAGGCGTGGCTTAGAGTCCTTCTTTTCTATTAAGTATCTAAGAGCTGTATGGTCGGTGTATACAATTACCTCGGACCCTATCAGGTAGGACCGGAACTTGTCAAAAGCGAATACCACAGCTAGTATCTCCTTTTCCGTCACTATGTAGTTCAACTGGGCTCCGCTCAGCGTTCTACTATCATAGTAGATTGGGTGCATCAATTTGTCTTTCCGCTTGCCTAGCACTGCCCCCACCTCGTAGTCACTAGCATCACAAATTAATTTTAACGATTGCTCCCAGTTGGGGGCAACAATGATGGGTGTTGTGACCAGCCACTGTTTCAACTCCTCAAAAGCTACCATGCAATCATCAGAAAATACAAATGGGTGATCTTTCTCTAACAACTTACAGAGAGGGTTGGCGATTTTGGAGAAGTCCTTTATGAACCTCCGGTAGAAACCGGCATGTCCAAGAAAGCTTCTTATGGCTTTGACTAAAGTTGGTGGAGGGAGCTTTGCTATGACATCAACCTTTGCTCTATCAACCTCTATTCCCTTGCTTGACACCCGGTTCCCCAAGACTATTCCTTCTTGTACCATAAAATGGCACTTTTCCCAATTCAGAACCAAGTTAGTCTCGATGCACCGTTTCGGCACACGCGTCAGATTTACTAGTCATTCTTCAAACGAATTCCCCACCACTGAGAAGTCATCCATGAACACCTCCATTATATCTTCTACCATGTCAGTGAATATGGCCATCATGCACCGTTGGAATGTGGCGGGTGCATTGCATAGGCCAAAGGGCATCCTCCTGAAGGCATAAATGCCATATGGGCAAGTGAAGGAGGTCTTTTCTCTGTCCTTAGGGGCAATGGAGATCTGATTGTACCCTGAGTACCCATCCAGAAAACAAAAATGTGACCTCCCTGCTAATCTATCCAGCATCTGATCAATGAAGGGAAGTGGGAAGTGGTCTTTCCGGGTGGCTAGATTCAACTTTCTATAATCCATGCAAATTCTCCAGCCTGTGATAGTTCTTGTTGAGATTAGTTCGTTTTTTTCATTCTTCACAACCGTCATGCCACCCTTTTTAGGAACACATTGAACTAGGCTAACCCAGCTACTGTCAGAGATTGGGAAAATGATTCCCGCATCCAACCACTTTATCACTTCCTTCTTCACCACTTCCTTCATATTTGGGTTCAGCCTCCTCTGATGTTACCTGGCAGGTTTGTGCCCCTCTTCCAGCAGAATCTTGTGCATACAATAGGCGGGGCTGATCCCCTTGATGTCTGCCATGGTCCATCCAATGGCAGTTTTGCACTCCTTTAGTACCTGCAAAAGCTGTTGAACCTGCATATCTAACAAACCATATGAGATAATAACAGGTAATGTGGAGTTGGGACCCAGAAACTCATACCTGAGTTGGGCTGGCAATGGCTTTAGCTCCAGCTTAGGTGGTTCTTCAATGGATGGTTTTGCTGGATGGGTCTCTCTCTTTTCTAAGTGTGGGGGCTCAAACTCTAGATTTCTGTCCCAGAACCCTCTACTTCCAATGCTGACACCCATTCCGCCAAATCCTCCCCATTCACATTATCTAAATTCATTAAGCATGCAGCAAGGGGGTCCTCAGCCGTCAACACCTCATTATCAGACTCTACAATTACATCCACGGCATCAATAAAAGAGCAATAGGCGAACTCACTTGGTCGCATCATAGATTTCTGCACATTGAATATAATTTCTTCATCATTGAGCCTCATTTTGAGCTCCCCAGTCTCACAATCAATCAAAGCTCTCCCCATGGCCAAGAATGGTCGTCCTAAGATTATAGGAATTTCTTCATCCACTTTGCAATCCAAGATTACAAAATCTGCAGGGAACACGAATTTCCCCACCTGAATAAGCACATCATCAAGGATCCCNAAAGGCGAAGTTCCCTATAGTGCATGGAATTGTAAAGCTACCTGGATCAGATAGCTTTTCAGCAACAGGTCTAGACACCAATGCACTACAGGTCTAAGTAAGTGTCACCGTGGCCAAGTCTTCGAAGTTAAACTTCCGGGACATCAAGTCCTTCATCATTTTAGCATATCCAGGCATCTCCTTTAAAGCTTCAATCAATGGAATGTTTACCTGGATTTGTTTGAGCATCTCAAAGAACTTTTTGTATTGTTCCTCCTTTTGGTGCTTGGACAACCTTTGTGGGAATGGTGTAGGAGGTCTTTTCTTCCCAATCACTTGGGATTTCTCTTTCTCAGCTACTATTTCAACAACTGGCTCAGCTACTTTCTCGTTCTCCTGCTGCATATTCTTCTCTTCAGGTGCGGGCTGGACTGTCACCTCTGTCAATATCATAGACTCATCCAGCTCAATGGGCACTGGAATAAGAGTCTCAGCCTGTATGTTACCTCGAGCTCTCTCTTGCTCAACATCTAAATCCCTACTATTTCGGAGACTCACTGCCATCAGCTGCTTTGGGCCTTGATCTTTTGGATTGATTTGGGTATCTGCAGGTAATGTCCCTTGAGGGCGATTGTTCAGCGACATTGAGATCTGGCCCACTTGTACCTCAATATTTTTAATGGTTGCATCATGTGCATCTACTCTTTCATTTATCTTGGCATTGGACCCAATAACCTGCTGTATCATTGCTTCCAGTCTTGCGAACCCATCTTCTTGTCTTCCACCATGTTGTTGCTGAGGTGGATGGTACCCTTGCTACTGATTGTTGTACCCCTATGGTCTAGGATACGGTGCCATGTTGTTGGGGGTCTCGTACCTCCCATGTTTCTGGCGTTGTACTGTGGCTGAAGTGGCCTGTACTGCTTCTAAGTCTACTGACCCCAATTCTGATTTCCTTGTCTCTGACCCCCCATAGTTAGCCACATAATTCATATCTTCAGGGTGCTGATGATGATGATCATGCTCTGCATTCCAAGGATTACCAATTGGCTGGCTAATGCAAGATGCGCACAAGCCCCCATTGGTAGTATCTACTATATGTACCTGCTGCTTTTGCCCTGATTCCTCCACCTTTTTGGTGAGGATGCTCATCTGTGTCAAGAGAGTCGTCATATTTTCAGCCATAGTATTAGAAGGATCAAGAGGCACTGAGTGCGCCACTGGAGTGATAGGTGCATTCCTAGTTGTCTATCCCAAATTTTGTGACATTTTGTCCAGCAAATTCTGGCCTTCTCTCCAAGTCTTGCTCAAGAACGCTCCACCAGCTGAGGCATCTACAATGTTCTTCATGATGTCTGACATCCCCATGTAAAACTGTTGTCCCAACATCTATTCTGGAACACCGTGGTGAGGACACATAACCAACATTCCTTTAAACCTGCCCCATGTCTCATGTATAGTCTCCATTGGTTTCTGCTTGAAGCTCACGATCTCATCAATTTGTTGAGCAGTTTTGTTGGGCGGGTGGAATTTGTTGTGAAATTGCTTAACTAATTCATCACAAGTTTCTATAGAGTTGATGGGTAGTGAATTTAGCCAAACCTGCGCAGCTCTTGTCACCGAGAATAGAAATAATAATAGCCTGATTGCTTTCGGAGTCACGTTGGGTTGCCTTTGAGTTTTACATATGGATAAAAAGTTCTTCAAATGCTGCTGAGGATCTTCTATTTGTGTCCCATAAAAGAGTCCCTTGTTTTGCAACAAGTGTAGCATATTATTTGTGATCTGGAACGATTCAGCTTGTATTGCGGGCACAACAATGGCAGTAGCCAAATTGTCAGCTGTTGGTTGTGCCCAGTCATATAATGCACCCTCAGGCACAGGAGGTTCCCCTTCCCTAGCATTTAAGCCAGCTTGCTCATTCCTGACGTTTCTGTTGGGATCGTTCACGTCTCCCATATTAATTTCGATTTTGAGTGTTTGTTGGGATTGTTGAATTCTTTTGTTGGCACGGTTCAATGCCCAGAATGTTTGCTCGGGGTTTGATAGTCCTTCAAGTAGTTCTCCAGTCCTCGTAGACTTTCTAGGCATACACCTGAGCAACCAAGTCAACAACCGTCAAATTTTCAATGAAAAATTGGGTAGAGAGAAAACTGACTACAATAAGAATCTTTGTATTTCTGTCAATGGCAATTGATAATTCCGTTAACTCCCCGGCAACGGCGCCAAAATTTGATCACGCCCAACTATGCCTTATAAACAGGACAATGCGAACGTTGCAAATATAACCCGAGTATTACGCCCAGAGTAGAATCCACTGAGAGTTAACCTATCAATTACTATCTTCAGACCCACTAACTCTTCAGAACCAGCTTCCCAAATATTTGAATCACAATTGATGGTTTCTTTAGTAACTAAGATTGTAAGTAAATTAAACAGCTGTAAACTAAAACGCTATGGTTGTAAACAATGATGAGAAAAAGCTAAGGTAAAGATTTCCCCTATTGATGGAATCCCTTCTGTTTATGCTTCATACAAATTTACCAACACATCTCTATTAATCATGAACACTCGTCTTA
>MU754886.1:2892-64587 GCA_026770625.1 Nicotiana glauca | reverse complement strand
GCTATGGGTAAACAAACTAAGATAAGATTCATCATAAACTAGCAATAAAAATCAAAGAAAAGAAGAAATATATTTTGGGTATTCTCTCACAATAGTTTTCCTTGCCAAGATACTCTAAAAAATAATACATGCCTCTTTTGGGCGAAGTCTAATGTTTAATATAGGGTTTAGGTCTAAAAATCCCGTCTTTTACACTTTGGTCCTCAAAGTTTACTGCGCCTGTCGGGGTTCTACCGCGGTCGCGGTGGAACCGCGGCCAATGACCCTTTCTGAATCTAAATACTTCTCAGCTGTCTTCCACCGCGATTCTGTCGCGGTCGCGGTAGAACCGCGTCAAAACAACTTCTCTGAATTTCAGGGCTAACATACGTGGTTCCATTGGGAATTTACATAGTTGGCCTCTTTTTCTCCGTTTTTGACTCCAAAACTGCTCCCTAGCCTTCCTTGGACATATATCACCTGCAAATCATGAAAAGCACTAATAAGAGCATTTTGTTATCACTTTTATCATCAAAACTAGACAAGAAGGTGATTATTTAATTCATGATTATAGTCAAATTCACCTATTATCAATGGAGCTTTCGGCTGCGTTCTGGGGAAGCACGATGAAACAAGGAGAAAAGAACAAGTCATTTATTATCTCAGCAAGAAGTTCACCACGTACGAGGCCCGATATTCTCTTTTGGAACGCACCAGCTGTGCTTTGACTTGGGTGGCTTAGAAGCTGAGGCATTACTTTTGTGTCTGTACTACATATCTGATATCGAGGATGGATCCTTTGAAGTACATCTTTCAGAAACCCATGCCAACTAGCAAGCTAGCCAAGTAGCAAATCCTGTTAAGTGAGTCCGACATTGTTTACGAGACTCAAAAGGCGGTCAAGGGACAGGCACTGGCAGACCACCTCACTAAAAACCCTGTGGATGGAGAATACAAACCCTTAAAAATGTATTTTCCTGATGAAGGGGCATCATTCATAGGAGAAAACATTGCAGAATCCTATGACGGTTGGAGAATGTTCTTCGATGGAGCAAAAAACTTCAAAGGAGTTGGCATAGGAGCAGTCTTGGTATCAAAAACCGGTCAGCATTATCCAGTGTCCGCCAAACTCAAGTTCCCCTACACTAATAATATGGTCGAGTATGAAGCCTGCATCTTAAGGCTCAATAAAGTCGAAGTAAAAAAGTCCGTAAGACGCCCTGGTTGCAACAAAATCTCGCGCCAAATGTTGCATCATTGATGTGGCGTCGCTGTAAGAAGCTCCAGGATTCAAGTGTTAGAACCATTTCCCATCACTTCATTGTGGGAAATGCGAAGACTATTTGTACACAGCAAAATCAGAGGACTTGATTTCTCGCTACCAAGCCATTTCGAAAGATGCCTCGAGACCCTGAGGATGCGGATCCACGACTTATACCCCTCCCTCAGGGCTCATCAAAGCCCAATTCGAAGAAGACGAAGGTCGAGGCCAGAGAAGAAGGGGAAATTCCCAAGGTACATGGCTAAGTCTGACAGAGCCAGCCTACCCAGAGCCTACACCGATGCGTCGCGTCTAGCTGTCCCATCTACACTTTACAATTAATGCATGTTGTACTATAGCCGGCTTCCCCTCCTATATAAAGGGAACCCGCACCACTTTGTAAAGATCTGATGTTGCTCCAGCTATTCTCCTCAAGTGCAATAATATCACTAACTCTCTCTTTTCTTTCTAAATTACTTGTTCTCACTGGCCAGAGACCATCCCAATATTTATCTCTTTCTTACTTGTTCTTCGTTATATTAACTTATATTGGCTATAGGGAGCCTTATTTAATAATAATCTAACTGTTATCCAATTCCCTATTATCCCCGATACCTCGAGATTGACCTAAACGTTGACCCTGAGGCCCTTCACCGACCAGTCCTACGCCCGAGCAACAGGTTCCTTGCCTCACTCAACTTCCCTGTTAGCCCGTATCCCCTTGGTAAAACAAGCCCGGACAGTAAGCCTTCAGGTTCAAGTATTGCCCCGTTTTAGCTCGTATTTCATCACTACATTTCTTATTTTTAGCATCAACTTCTCTAAATAACTACTCAAGAATAGATCACGTATTATTACAAACCCATTTAGAAATTTAATTGTTATTACCATTTTTATGATAAACAATTTCCTATTTGCTCAAAAAAGAATGGAAGAAATTGGGAAATTTGTAAAATCTTTTTAAAATATTAAATGATAATTTGAAGGGCGGTTTAATATCAAAATTCGATTATTTTAGTGTGGTTAGACTCGTTTTAGAATTGGAGCTCAAATTTTATAATTTTTTATCGGGTTTCGAGGTGCGGGTTGGGGTTTGTCTTTTAGGTTGACTTTTTAGTTTTTATTAAAAACCAAAGTTTTATTATCCGGGATTGTTTCCTATAAGTTTTAATTATGTTACAAAAAAATTTTGTCTAGAATTGAGCCGTCCTGAGGTTGTTTCACTTGCGAAGATTATTTTCAAGTACTGATTTAGCTTTGCCAAGGTAAGTTTCTTGCCTAACCCTGTGTGGGGGAACCACCACTTAGAATTTGAGTCATTTGTGTAATTCGTGTAATGTGAAAGCAGTGTACGCAAGGTGATGAGTACGTACTTGGGCTTATATGTGGAATTCTTATCCGTTTAACCTCTTAAGCATCTTTTATATATTTTATTGGAAATTATTGGCACATGTTATATCCTTCATTCGCGATGTTCTCCATTACATGAATTATTAGAAATATTCGTTATATGTCATGTTCTTTACTTGCCGAGGTTGTTTTATATGCTTATTTGGAGCTGTTACTACTTTTACCCTTATGTGATTTCTTTTATTGTTGAGTTTCCATTTTATGGATATACTTTCATTATTGAGTTTTTTCTTAAATAATTAATTGGAATTGAAGCTATCAAGAGGCAGTAATCTATTTTACTTGAAGTTGTGTTCAAAAGAGATGTTATTGTTATTGAGATTTTATATATGTCTTGTTGGGCCGTGGTCTATCTGTTGTGAAATTATTGATATCATTGAACATTTGGAAAGGTTGTGGCCTACTAGCATTTGTGATAGGAGTTGATTATGTTATGTTGTTGTGATGATAGTACAAGTGAATTGTTTTGTGATTTGGGTTGTTTCAGAGAGATAAGGATGGCAAATGCCAGGGATGATGAGTAATGGTTTTGAGACATTGTGTTAGCGAATTTCGTGTGATGGTGTGATTTTCATTATGTTTGTTATACACTTTGCGTGAATTGTCTTATCGTGTCAATGAGCTATTCGATGTCCTTGTTATTAATTATTTATTTGGGCTACAGTTTTACACTTGCACAAGCATACACTAGCATTCTACATATACTAGCTCATGAGTACAAAAAAAGACATTTATTGATCATGCCCGTGTATTCTTGTATTATCTATTTTTTATGTTGCTATTGAGCCTATTATTATGCCGGGTGGTTTGTGATTTGTGAGCCTGTGATATGGCTAGCAGATTTTAATTGTTAGCCTATATTATGCCAGGAAGATAACTCATGTGAGCATGTGACCATACCGGGCAGATTATGACTGTGAGTCTATGACTATGTAGGGTAGATTGTGATTTGGCACATGAGTTGTCCATGCGGATATGATTTTTTCTAGTGAGTGTCTCGGTTATACCTCATCATTACTTCATCGAGGTTAATCTTGATACTTACTGGGTACCGAATGTGGTGTACTCATACTACAATTCTGCATATATTTATGCAGAGCCAAATATTAGAAATATCAGAATCAGGCAGAGTTAGCTTGTTGATCGCAAAGAATCCAGGTAGAGTTGCTTGGTCGTCGCAGTCCTTTGGAGCCTTTTCTCTTATATTGTACTGTTAGTTGTCATTTGGACAATATTGTATTTTGATCCTTGAGATCATCCTATGTATTCGGTTAGAGTTCGTAACTCTGTATTACCAGTCTTGGGAGGTTGTATGATTATTATGCTTTTGGTTTAGGTATTTATATTAAACTCTATTTCAAATTATCATTGTAAAAAAACTAGCTTGAATTGTTATAGTAATTACCTTACCTAGTTTTCGAGACTAATTGCCATCGTGAAACCTGTGGTGGGATTTTAGATTGTGACAAGTTGGTATTTGAGCCCTAGGTTCATAGGTTTTACGTGTCATAAGAAAATTTAGTAGTCTTGCAGATAGGTATGGAGACATATGTACTTATCTTCGAGAGGCTACATAACTATTAGGAAAATCCTACTTCTTTCATTCTTATCGTGCGGATTTGTTGATTTCTGAGTGTGAGCCTTTGTATCTCTATTCTCTCATAGATAGTGAGGACACGCACAACCGAGTTAGTTGAGTACACACTCGCGCCCCCTGGTAGAGCTGCAAGAGACTGAGGTCGAGGAAGGGCATGCACTGCAGCTAGAGCACCTGTCAGAATAGCAGTTGAGGAGCCTCCAGTAGCTCCGGTTCGGAGACAGGCACCAGAGGCACCAGTTTTCACCCCCATACTTTATGAGACTTTAGCACAGTTCCTGAGCATGTTTGGCACATTAGCTCAGGCGGGATTGATCTCCGTTTCACCAACTACTTCACAGATTAGGGGATGATCTCACACTCCCACCGCCTGTACTCCAGAGCAGTAGGGTCACACTGGTCCGGTTTCAAGTGTAGTGCCAGTACAACCTATTATTCTAGTTTAACGTGAGGTCAGCTAGGGGCATCAGAGGAGGAGCAGAAGAGGCTTGAAAGGTTTAAGAGGTATAGTCCACCTTCTTTCAGTAGCACAACTACTGAGGATACATAGGAATTTATAGAGAAGTGTAACTGTATTCTCCGCACTATGGGTATTGTGGAGGTGAGCGAAGTTGCTTTTACTAAATTTCTGTTGTCGGGGACAGCGTAAGTGGTGGAAAGTTAATAAGGATAAGGGCAACACCAATCACCTGGGCTCAATTTTTAGAGATGTTTTAGAGGGAGTTTTATCCCTATACCCTCCGGGATGCGTGACATGCATAGTTTGAACAACTGTATCAAAGCACCATGATGGTGTTAGAGTATGCCATCAGGTTCAATTAGATAGCGCGCCATGCACCTACTTTGGTTCCTACAATCAGTGAGCGAGAATGTAGATTTATTGAGGGCTCAATTATGATCTTAGATTCAGCATGGCTCGGGAGCTGCAGACTGATAGTCCATTTTAGCAAGTAATGGAGATTGCTATAATTCTAGAACATGTTTAGGGTGAGGAAAAGGAGGGCTAAGGAGACTAAGAGGTCTCGAAGTTCTAGAGGATTTAGTGGTTTCTACTCTTCAACTATGAATCATCATGGCAGAGGCTTGAGAAGTCAACCAGCCTAGTCCACACTTCAAACTACACGAAGTGTTCCAGTTAGCTCTTTTAGTGCACTACCGGACTGAAATGACTCAGCCGGTCGTTTTGAGAGTTATAGCCTCGTTACCTCATTTACTGCTCATTTTGTGCTTTATAGCTTTTAGACTTGTTGGGATAGTCTATTCGGGTCCGGAGAGATTTCGGAATGAATTGAGGCACTTAGTATCAAGGTTGAAAGCTTAAGTTAAAATGGTAGACCAGATGTTGAGTTATGTGTAAACCACTACGGAATGGAGTTTTAATGGTTTTGTTAGCTCCATTAGGTGATTTTGGACTTAGAAGTGTGTCTGAATTGTGATTTGGAGGTCTATAGTTGAATTAGGATTGAAATGGCAGAAGTTGGAGATTTAAAAGTTTGACCGAGTGTGGACTTTGTGGTTACCGGGCTCGGATTAGGTTTCTGGGAGTTAGAGTATGTTTGTAGTGTCATTGGGGTCTTGTGAGCAAAATTTGGATAGGTTTCAGCATCGGAATTTGGATTTCCTTAATTCCATTACGCTTGAATTAGGGTGTGATTCGTGTTTTTGATGTTGTTTGATGTGATTTTAGGGCTTAACTAAGTTCATATGACGTTTTCGGACTTGATGGTATGTTTGATTAAGGTACCGGGGGGCTCGGTTGATTTCCGTTTTCGGATCAAGATTTGAGTTTGAAAGACTGTTGTAGCTGATACCTTCTAGTGCAATCGTACCTGCGGAACATTAGTCGCAGGTGCAAGCTCGCAAATGCGAGCTTGGGAGCACAATTGTGGCCGAGAGTGAGGTGAACTAGGTGCAAAGGATTTTCCACACCTTCATGATCGTAGATGCAGCATGAGGGGCGAAAAAGCGGAGTTCGACCAGTGGGAAGTTTGTGCAGGTGCGATGGGAGTTTCGCACCTGTGATTGCGCAGATGCGAGGGGAGGATTGTAGAAGCGGAGGCCCAGAAATAGTTGTTCACCGCAGAAGTGGATGTTTGGTTGCTTCTGCGACGCTGCAGATGCGGTTAAGTTTCCGCAGAAGCAGAAAGGCTAGATAGAACATTTAAATTCAAAGGTTCGCAATTTTGCTTCATTTTAAACATTTCAAGCTCGGGATTGGGCTATTTTTGACAGATTTTTGAGGGGTTTCTTGAGGCAAGTCCTTTGTGCTCATTTTTAATCAATAATATGGTTTCCCCATGGAATGTTGCACCTATTTTATGTGTAATTAAGGTGGAATTTGGGGGTTTGAGGTTAGGGATTTGTAGAGTTTAATTTGGGGATTTAAGTGGCGATTTGGTGTCCGATTTTGAAACATTGGTACTGTTGGACTTTTGGTTGAATGGGCTTTCAGGTTCTGTGACTTTTATCAAATTTTGAGATGTGGGCTCGGGGGTCATCTTTTGACTTTCGATTAATAACTTAGTATTTCTTATGGAATTGATTCCTTTAGCTAGTATTGATTGTATCGAACTGTTTGTGGCTAGATTCGAGTCATTTAGAGGCCGATTCGCGAGGCAAAGGCATGTTAGAGCAGGTATTCGCAAGGTTTTGAGGTAAGCAACCGTTATAAATTTGGTTCTGAGGGTATGAAGCCCCGTATTATATGTTATGTGTTTGGTTTAAAGGTGACACACATGCTAGATGACGGGCGTTTGAGCGTATACCATAGGAATTGTGACTTGGTATCTGTATATTTTGCACATGTTATAGAAAATTGAACTGCAAATCATGTTAGTAATCATATTTAGGCTATGTTTTGGTACTATAGAGACCCATAGAAGCCATGCTACATGTTGAATTAACTGCTAATTGCTGCTTGTACTCAGTCACGCTTTTACTTGTATATTTTATCTTAGTCTCTATTATGCTTTATTGATACATTATATCATATCTGTTTGGGCTAACTTTCAATATTACTTAGATCCCGATTGACGGAAGAGGTTGATGACTGAGTGAGGCCGAGGGCCTGATTGTGAGGATATTTATGGGACTGGGTTGCATGTCGCAGCATGTTTCATTTATTTATGCCATGATTGGCTTGTTATAGTGCTTGGGCTGAAGGAGCCCCTCCGAAGTCTGTACATACCACCATTGAGCGCAGGTACCTACTAAGTACAAGAGTCGAGTGCCCAACGACTGAGAGGAATGAGAGACTGTGAGGAATAAGTGACTGTGAGATTGGAATGAATGGGATGACAGAGTGACTGATCTCTGAGATTATGCACTTGATTTTCATTACTGTTGTACTTCAGCTAGCATATATCGCTTTTATGAAATTTCAGAGAGATATTATATCTAGTTTTAATGAATTAGACCTCAACTAACTATTTTGGCTTAATTGTCGAATTTGAATGCCTATCTTCCTATTTTGAGATTTCTTTAATTGAACTATATCTATGAAGCTCGTCACTACTTTATGGCCTTTATTTAGTTTTGTTACTTACTGAGTTGGTTGTACTCACGCTACACCCTACACTTCGTGTGTAGATCCAGTTTTTCTGAACACGTTGGGTGTTGATTCTCTGCGCAGCTGATCGTTTGGAGATTCCAAGGAAGCTACCCAGCATTTGCAGATCTTGTTTCTCCTTCCTTATCTTTCTGCCTTATGTATTTAGTTTCAGACTATTATAGACACTATTTCTAGACTTGTGCTATATAGATGCTCATGTACTCAGTGACACCCCGATGTTGGGAATTTTCATATTTTTGTTTTGACGTTCTATCAAGTTTTGAGAGTTTGATGAATTTAAACATGTGTTGTTTTAATTTTTATTTAAAACTGTTGGAATTATATCGAAATGTCGGCTTGCTTATTACCACATTAGTCACCATGATGACATATTAAGTTTTGGGTCGTGAGACACATAGGGTTCTTACAGTGGTTATTCTAGTTATCTGGCACAAACTCAATATGAGCAGTCGTGCCCGCAGAGGGGTTGTTGTATATGTGGTGATACTAGGCACATCATTAGAGATTGTCTTAGACTTGGGAGAGGTAGATTTTATCAGGGCACTCAGGTTACAGACTTCATTCTAGTTGCTACTCCGCCTACACATCTAGTTAGGGATAGAGGCCAGGCGGGTAAAAGGAGCCCTAGAGGGGCAGGCCCGACCGGTTGAAATATTTGCCATGGTATGGTTGAGGCTGCTACACAAGATGGTGTCATTACATATATGGTTTTGATATGTCATCGAAGAGAGTTATCTTTATTTTGATTTGGTTCTGCTTATCGAGGTGAGTCCTTCTATCATGCTTCACATATGGGTGAGCTTCGTGATTTTGTACCCCGCTAATGTGTTTATCCATGTTGTGAGATTTTATGGTGTTATAATGGGTCTATTGTTTTGTTTTTATTCACTATTGAGAGCTTTGAGGCTAGAAATGACTTTATGTTACTCATTACGGTAGGTTTTGATGTGATTTCTGGATAATTGGTTACAAATAGTGATTTAGATACCCTACCGTATTGGGGGTCCATTATGTGTTATGATTTTGTTTAGAAACCAAAAAAGGTAAGGTTCCAGATGGCATGATATGTGTACTACTTCTTATTCAGAGTTGATGATGGGATCCTCGCATTTTTCATGTGGTTCGATATGTTTGAACTGGGCTACGTACCGCGGTGAAAGTTATATCAATACAAGATCCTTGTGATTAGTTCATGTGTTTTAATTCTCCCTTGTGAAATTGATTCGTAGTATGGTACCGATAGGGATTTATGCTTGTCGGACTTGTTTGATAGTTTTCTCATGTGCTTCTCTTTGCATAATTAGTCATATTCTCGTTATGCTTATTGGGTTTTAGCTTAAGTGGTGTGTGCACGGTGGCGTTAAATGTGACTTGATAATTCGGGTGAATATTTATGAGTCCTTTATGTCTCTTGCACTATTGCAAGTGTTTTGAAGGTTTGAAGTGTTTTGATTGAAATGAGGTTAATTGTCGGTGTTGTAGTTGATTATGGGCAGCTATTATGGACAGAGTTGTTGTTATGGGCATATATGTGATGTGTTACATTGTGGGGTTGTAGACATGAGTTATTACAGCTGGTTGGGGGTTGATACTATGTCGAAGTGGGAAATGGTTCTTTTAGAAATGATTGGATGGTGAGAAATTTGATTCTAAGGTTTATCAGTGTGGATGAGAGAAATAATCTTCAATTTGTGATGGTGTTGTCGGGCTTATGTCGATTGGGGTGATGTGGGATCACCTGCAAGTGTATGTATGATGAGTATATTCGGTGATTGATGAACTCGAAATGGTACTTGGCACGTTCAAGGACGAGCGTTTATTTAAGAGGGGGATAATGTAATGACCCGACCGATCATTTTGAGAATTAGATTCATGTTTGGTGTCTTATGGTGTCGAGCAACTTTGTATTATATATTATGACTTGTGTATGTGGTTGAGTTCGGTTTTTCGGATAATTTGGGGTCAATTTGGAAGAACAATTCTTATTTTAGAAGCTTAAGTGAAAAGAGTTGATTGGAGTTTGACTTTTGTGCAGACGACTCTAGAATGTTGTTGTTTTGATTATTTCATTAACTTTATATGGTGATTTTGGACTTAGGCGCATGTCCGGATATGGATTTGGAGGTCCGTAGGATAATTTGATGCATTTTTTTATGGAAATTGGAAAGTTAAATTTTTGGAAGGTTGAGAGGTTTGACTGGGAGCTGACTTCGTTGATATCGAGTATGGGTTTCGAATCCGAAAATTGGAATAGGTCCGCTATGTCATTTATGACTGGTGTGAAAAATTTTAGGTCAATCGAAATTGATTTGATTTCGGCAAGGGATTTAGAAGTTGGAAGATTTGAAAATTCATGAGTTCGATTCGAGGTGCGATTCATAGTTTCGACGTTGTTTGATATGAATTGAAGCCTCGAGTAGGTCCATATACATTATGGGAATTATTTGTATATTCAAACGGGGTCCCGAGTCGATCGGATGAGTTTCAGACGAGGTTCGGATAGTTTTGGATCATTTTTGTTAAGGCTGGTTGGCAGGGTTTTTGGTGTGACCGCACCTGCGGAGCCATGGGCGCAGGTGCGGAGCCGCAAAATTGGCACTATGGTCACAGAAGCGAAAGCGGAATGGAAGGGGGGAAATCGTAGAAGTGGTGTTCTTGATCACAAAAGTGATGGGCAACGCAGAAGTGGAAGCTTGTATCGCACCTATGTTTGCGCAAAAGTGGAGATCTTTCTGTTGGTACGAAGGCTGGCCTCCAAAGCTTCTTTGCAGATGCAATGTTTTGGTCGCAAAAATAATGCTGCAGATGTTGCTACTGTTTCGCATGTGCGAATCTCAGCAGAATGTTAAGGATCGAAAGTTGGTCATTTTTCTTCATTTCGTCTTGAGTTGAGAGCCTCAATTTTGGGCAAATTTGGAGGGGTTCTTTACGAGTTTGTTTTAGGTAAGTTTTCCTTATCTGAAATTGGTTATATTTCATGATTGCATACTTATTGTTTTCATAAATTAGTGAATTAAATAGAAGAAAATTGAAAATTCATAAAATATTTTAAAATTATAAAAAGAGGATCTGAAGGGCGATTCGATATCGGAATTTCATAATTTTAGTATGTTTGGACTCGTATTGAAATGAGAGTTCAGAATTCGTGAATTTTTCGAGTTCTGAGGCGCGAGTTGACTTTTTAGTTTTAATTAAAAACCGAAGCTTTAATACGAGATTGTTTCCTATGAGTTTTAATTATGTTATGAAATTATTTTTTCTAGATTTGAGTTGTCGGGAAGTTGTTTCACTCGCAAAGATCATTTTAGAGTATCCGTTTAGCTTAGCCAAGGTACGTATCTTGCCTAACCCTGTGTGGAGGAACCAACTCTTTGGATTTGAGTCATTTCTGAAATATTATGTAATTTGAAAGTCATGTACGCAAGGTGACAAGTACGTACTCAGGCTTATATGTAAAATTTCTATCGGTTTAAGTTCTTAGGCAACTTTTATGTTTTTTGATTAGAAATTGTTTCTGCATGTTATATCCTTCATTCTTCATGTTCACCATTACATGATTTTTTGGAAATTGTCATCATATGTCATGTTCTTTATTTGTTGAGGTTGTTTTATATGCTTATTTGGAGTTGTTACTATTTTAACCCTTACATGATTTCTTTTATTATTGAGTTGCTATTTTATGGAGATACTTTCATTATCGAGTTTTTCCTTAAATAATTAATTGAAATTGAAGTTATCAAGAGGCATTAATCTATTTTACTTGAATTTGTATTTAAAAGAGATGTTGTTTTTATTGAGATTTTATACACGTCTTGTTAAGTCGTGAGTTATCTATTGTGAAATTAATGACATCGTTGAACCTTTGGAAAGTTTGTGGACTACGGGCATTTGTGATATGAGTTGATTTTGTGTGATGGTTTGTGTTGATACCCAATTTTTTCTTATATAATTTTTATACACAAAATGCTTTCATAATAACATATACATACTATATAAGCATGCCCAAGTGTTTTGATATTTTTTTCCTAAATTTTAAAAGAATTCAAAATCAATTTATTGTCCATTTTAGCAGTACAAAATCAATAATTATTTTCAAAATTATTAATTTTGGTGAATAATTTATTTTGTTCCCATATTTATAACAAAATATAGTTAAGGTAATTTTTTACATATTTATTTGATATTTTTAAAGCTAAATTGCATATAATTGCAATTCTAGCCTATTTTAAGATTTAATAGTATTTTATAATTACAAAATTGGTTCCACCATTTTTAATTAGTATTTATGTATTATTAATTGATTCAGTATCTTTAATTTATTTTTATAAGTTCTTTTACCATTTTTTATAAAATAAAAGGAAAACATTGGCTATTTAAAAATTGGCCTCATTTCATTGCAATTGCAGCCCATTTGGTACTACAATTATAGTCTAAATTAACCCCCCCCTAATTGACCCAATTTCATACCCAATTTCGGACCAGCCCAATCCCAAATTACCCAGCCCAATTTCAATTTAACCTTACCCCTGACCCATTTATCCGATCCGCCCGGTTTTCCATCCAATCCTGGTCGTTGATCTAAATGATCAACGGCCACATTTCATTCTTACCTTTTTAATTCACCAACCCCACCCTAATCCTAGCCATTTCTCACCAACCGCCGCCTCTGAAATCCCTCTCCTCTAAAACTCTCTCGAAACCCTAATCGCCTTCAACCCCAAACTTACCGGAATCCATGGCTTCTCAGGCCATGGATAACCTATACTTACCTCCTATTACTCTTATATGCCAGATACTTGAAGATGTGAGGCCAGACCTCGAATGACTTCACTCAGACCTTCGCCGACTCGATGTTTCCGGAAATCTCCGGCCTTGCTCCGGCATAACCTAGCCTTCTTGGTCTGATTTTGACCTTCTCCGACTCCAATCGGTGACTTTTCCAAGCATTTCTCCTTTTAGGGTTCCTCTGAAACCCTAACCTTTAGAGGTTTTCTCTGTTTCTTTTTAGATCTGTTGTGTATTTATGCTCTACTTGAGTTTTCAAATAATTTTCCTAATTTTTTTTTCTTTTGAAAATTACTTTCAAAACCCTTCTTTTCCGATTTAGGATTTTCTGGAAAGTGTTTAAGTGTTTTATGATTTTTCTTCTTTATTATGCGTATTGTTTCTCTTACTTTGTTTCCTATATCATGTTCTCATTTGCTTTCTACTGTGTTCTTATACATTTTTCCTTTACCATGTTCTTGCATGTCCCTTTACTGAGTTCTATACCCCGTTCTTGTATATTTTTCTACTGTATTTCTATGCTATGTTCTCGCATGCTTTTTCACTATGTTCTGCTATTCTCTTCCACTATGATCTGATGTGTTTCTCCTACTGCATCCTTCTATCATGTTCTTAAGTTTTATTGCTACTTTACCTTGTTTAAAGTTTTCTTCTAAAAGACCTACTTAAGCATGTGTTTCTTCTACTGTTTCTTCTGCTATCAATTATTCTCTCATTATGATTCGAATTAGCTTCTTCACTCTATTTTCTTTGATCTTTCTACTTGTTTGCATGTGTTTCTCATGAGTTTCTGAAAAGAAATCTCTGAGCATGTTGCCTCCTCAACTCTGTATTTGATTAGAGTCAGAAAACCTAGAATTTGGGGGGGTTTCCTCCGAGTTTGGTTCTATAATCAAACTAGGACTCATTTCTAAGTGTGAATTCTTTTTCTCGATTGCACACAAATCTGATTCTCCTACACTAGATTTTTTCTACTGATTTTACAAGGTCATTCATATTTAAACGGGTCTGTATGCTTTTTATATATGATGATTCTTTCTTCAAAGAGGTTTTAAAAGTAGTGATTGATTAAGAATTCCTTTTTTAATGGGTCTAATTGATTGTTGCAGATTTTCCTTAAGTAAAAACCTTTTCCACCTTTCTGACATGGTTCATTCGTACCAAATCTTTGATCTCTGATTTTCTGGTATTAACTAATTCTCCTGCCTTATTTGCATAAACTGTGTACTGTAAAGACCCTGTCCTTAAATAACCTTTATGTATTTGCCTTCAATTGCATGCTTTGCACAAAGGGTTTGACTAATTTCTTTCCTTAATTGGTTTATAACCGTTTGAATTTGAATCCCTTAATTAAAGGGAGTCTTATGCAATTGACTGACAATCAGACATCAATTATTTTCTTACCTTATTTTCACATTGGTTTCACAATATAAATACATGACTCTTCAACAGAAAGCAGACACGATTTTTAATAATCCTCCACACACGATTGAACACATTTCAAACCACACAATTTCACAATTCTTTTCCAAACTCATACTTAGAGTATTCTTGTTTCTTGTTTGCACTTTGGCTTTACAAGACTACTGCCTTCTCTTTACTTGTCTCTTTGAAACTGGTATGTCCTAACTTAATTTTTAGCACCACCCCAATATGTTTACTTACAGTCCTTGTATCCATGTCTATTATTTGTAAAGTTTAACATCTAACTTAATATGCCTATATGCTACTGCTTGCTTCTCTTTCCTGTGAACACTTGCTCCCTATCACATAACCCCCTGTGTGTTAGTGTGTGGGGACTTAGGGCATAGCAATAAGAATTGTTGTCCATGAACTGAGTTTTGACCCCTAAACTTCTAAGTAGGCCGGAGGGTGTGTCAGTATATCCCATTACTAGGTATGCCCCCTTTGCCTGCTCTTTCCTTGTATCTTGCTTCTATTATGAATCCTCATACCCCAATCCCCCATGTGTGCTGAGTTAAAGTTTATGGCCTGGCAGCCTCCAATTGATGTCCAAGGCTGAACCTAACCTTCAATAGGTACTAACTCCTCAATTTAAAGCTAACAGGTTGGTCAGGGGTGTGCCAGCATCCCAATTGCTGGGCATGACCACCAGCCTGCCATGGACTTCCCTAATCCACTCTCTATTGCACTTACACTTACTCCTAGACTGTAAGTTCTGCCCCCTCCAATGAGCCTTGCCTTGGGACCTTGAGCTCCCTCTGAACTTGGATATTTAAGGGCTGTCCCTTCCACACTGCACTATAATTCCGTAATGATATTTGGGGTTTAAGCATTGCCTGGAGTTCATGAAGCTCCTTGGAACTTTGAAACATCCCAAAAAAGAGAAAGGCTTTGGAAATCTGATCTTTGGGAGTTGGTTTATTTCATGTATCAGACTAGGAGTCTGAATTAGGCTTCCTTGGTTGGAATTTTTATTTCTGATGCAATTTACTTTTCTGGATTCATTCAAGTTGTAATAATTTGTAATAACTATGGGGTGTATAGTAAAAAATGGGGAGGGTCTCTCATGTTATGCATATGGGGTAGATATCCTGCTTTAGATTTTATTTCTGCAATCACATCATCTTCGTTTATGTATCTGTATATAGATATCATGCTTTAGGTTTTTTTTCCTGCAAATCACAACATCTTCATTTAGGAATCTGCATATAGATATCATACTTAAGGTTTTATCTTCTGCAAACACAACATCTTCATTTATGAATCTGCATATAGATATCCTACATGTAGGTCATTTCATTATACATTTAGAAAACCTGCCTATAAGTCATTTCATTATACATTTAGAAAACCTATCTATAAGTTTATTCACATCTGCATTTAGAAATCTTGCCTATAAGTTTATTCACATCTGCATCTAGAAATCATACCTATAAGTATATTCATCTGCATATAGAGACCATGACTATAGGGTTTTTCTGCACTTCTACATATCATCTATTACTAGGCAAACAGTTTATAGGCTCAAATAATAAAATGCACTCTAGATACCATGTCTATAGGACTCCTGCACTTCTTTTATAAATGTTTTAAAATCAATCACGCTTAGAAAGCATCCCTATATGAATAACTAACTGAATCTGAATCGTCTATCTCGCTTACAAGTGTAAAATCAGTAATAACATTGTTTGAAATCTACAGAACGTCTGTTTGTTTCTAAAATCAATAATCCTTCTTTAAAATCAGTATGCCTTCTGCACGGTTAGATATCATGATTACAGGCCTCATCTAGGCAAACCTATAGGTAATTAATCAACTATACAAGTCTTAATAATTACAACCAGCAGGCAGGTCTAATTCGGACTTCTTATCTGAAAATACGTGATATATCAGTCACCCTTCCTATGTTAAGTTTAATTAAAGACCTAACTAGTATTTGAAGTCAAGCTATGCATTTGCCTTTAAGTGAGGAGACATGTTTGAGCCCTAACTGTTGTTTGCTTCTCCCCCTATTTGATTAGATGTTTTGTTTGTTGCCTAGACTCTTATCCTTTCTTAAACTTCTAAAAAGCCCCAACTCCCTTCCCTTTAGGACTAGTAGTCCCAAATGCCTCCGGGACTGATAGGATCGGGGCGGGTACTAGCATGCAATAAGCAACAAAACCATCCCATGCTTAATATCTTAACGGGGTGGGAAAGGGTAGATATGGATATGATGACCGGTGCGCTAATACTACGTGTAGCCCCTCTTCGAGGAGTGATTACCTAGTATTGCGTTGATGTGATCCATATTTTAAATAAACCTAGGACCCCTTCCCCTTTACTTGTTTATATTTGTTCAAATTATTTTTCTTAAAATTGTGCTTTCCTTATTTTCTCCAAACTCTCAATTCACTTGCAATTTTATGTGAAAACCCCTTCTATTTGAAACCCTTATTTGCTTACTTGTTGTTTAAAGTCACAATTTTAACATAGCCGGGAACCACACTAGTGGATCTTGAGGGGTGCCTAACACCTTCCCCTCGAGATAATTTCTAGCCCTTACCCAAACTCGTATTTTTCAAACTCAAACCCTTCTTAGTGTCCTAATGCACTTAATCATTAGGCGGCGACTCTTCAAACTCTAAAACCCAAATCCCAAAAGGAAAAAGAGTTGTCCTCCCAAATATCGTAAACCCGATTTTGCCTTTAAAGAGAAAGGGGGCATCGACAGCATGACGACTCTGCTGGGGATATTTCTTTAGGCTTTTACCATTTCATGTTATTTGTGACTTTATTGCTTCTTTATTGACTTTATATAACGTCCTTATCTCTCTTCTACTTCGAAACTGACTTGGCTCTTTGTTTTCTTTTCTTTAATGCTTTTACCGTTTTCCTTTAATACTATTGTGATTATGAGAAATTATTGTAACTATTACTTTATGAATGTGCAAATACATGACAATTTATTTCATTCTTGTAAATTGCATGTTCCACATCATATTCCACTCGTGCCAAACAAAGTACCATAGCAACGCTTATAATGAGTGGTTGCGCCCTTCTGATATTGCACCCCCTAACTTTGGCAAAGGCGTATTTGCGGTAAAACGAGTCGATCAACGGTTCAGTCAACGGTTCCATGCCTTTCCCTCTTGATTTGTCCACTCAAGGTGTCGACGCCCCCTTTTTCTAAAGCGAAATCGGGTTTACGACATTTGGGAGGACAGCTTTATTCCTGTTTGGGAATTGGGTTTTTGGAATTGAAGACTCGCCACCTAATGATTAAGTACATTAGGACACTAAGAGTTTTGAATTTGAAAACCAGAGTTCGGGTAAGGGCTAGAAATTATCTCGAGGGGAAGGTGTTAGGCACCCCTCAAGATCCACTAGTGTGGTTCCCGGCCATGCTATATTGTGACTTTAATGTAAACAAGTATACAAATAAATTTACACATAAGGGTTGAAAATAGGTATGTAGCAAGCATGTTGAAATCTATAATTTGTTTAAAGGAGGGTCTAAATGCAGAAAATTAGTCAAGCCATTGAGTAAGCAAAAGGAAATTTAGAAGGAATAATGCAATAAAATTAAGAGGAGTTTTAAGTAGTAGAAAAGACAAAAATTTATTGGTATTAAACTAAACTATATAAAGGAAAGGGGGTCCTAGGTTTATAAAGCACATGGTTCATCCACACAACACTGGTAACCAATCGTAGGGGGTCCTAGGTTTATAAAGCACATGGTTCATCCACACAACACTGGTAACCAATCGTACGCATAGTGTTATCGTGCGATCATCATCTCCATGTCTACCCTTCACACCCCGTAAAGGTTATTTGAACGTGTGGATTGGCCACGAATGCTTAGTGCGTGCTATTACCTGTCCCGTCCTATAAGTCTTGGAAGGTATTTAGAACCACTATTCCTACAAGGTACGGTCTAGGCTGAACCCTCAGGTTTAAAGGACAAAATACTAGGCGACATACATAACAAGTAGGACTACACGTAAAGGGAATGATGTAAAGAGGCAAATGAGAGGCTCACAAATCGCTCTACAAGTAAACATGTAATTAGCATGTCTCAAACACATTTAAGGTCTAAAAAGAGTTCAAAACAGGAAGATCGGAGAAGGTAAATTGCAAAAGAAGCATAAGATCTAAAACTAAGTGCCTTGAAGAATGTCCGATTATCAGAAAGGTGAATAAAAGATGGCAGTAAGTAGCAGCAATTCAGGAATTAGTAAAAAAAGTATAGATAAACTTGTTTAAAACATACTTCGAAAATATAGTAGTAGTATTGTAGTAACCTACCAAAGCAGGATTCTAGACAAGCAAACAATTGAGTAAGCAAGCATGATAAAACAGAGGCACGATTCCAAGGTTATAAAAATGGGACTGGAGTTTTAACAGAATAAATTTTATAGAAGCAAACAAGTGTTGGAGTTCATAAGTTAAAAGAGGCTGAGTAGTTTGAAGCATGATTAATCGATTTGTATTAGGCCTAAAGCTTGCCTAGGTGTGTCCTATTCAATGCCTAATTACCTTAAAGGTGAACATGCATATTAATCCAGTTTTTTATTAAAAAAAGAAGATGCGGTTTAGCCCAAACTTGTGTTATTAAATAAGAAACTGGTAAGGCGTTCAGTAATTACAACCCAGATGAAACAAAAGTCCTAAGTAACATGATATCTAATGCACATAAGCTCCTAAACATGGTCTCTAAATGCAGTAGCAATTTTTTTAAACATTTGTTTGTTAATTACTAATTAATTACAAAGTGAGTATAATAATCTAAAAGTAAAGAGCCTAAACAGGATATCTATATGCAAGATGCATGTCCTACACATGGTTTCTATTGCACAAATAGGTAAGTAAAGCCCTATAGACATGTTTTCTATCCGTAAATTTTGAACTAAGCATGCATAACCCACACCCATTTCACTATAGACCCCATCAGTTGTTTACAAGTTATTACAAACCATGATAGCTGAATTACATAAAAAATAAGAAGCTACTCTATAGGGAGCCTTCAACCAGGCCCAATTCTTCCAACGTCACTTCTTTCGAGTTTCACAGCCCTTTGCTATGGTTTGGGTGCGGCAAAAATCCCTAAGGGCCCATTGGGGTCCTTGGCCAATACCAGCACCCAAACATTATCAAAAATTGAACAAGTGCAATGTGGAATTACTAGCCTTGTGCATCAAAGTTCAATGGGTACTCAAAAGGTAACCAAGGCAATGCTTACACGAAGGGGTAGGACCTAATCTCTAGGAGTAGTAAGAGTGTGATAGAGTTTAAAATAGTTGGATTTGAAATACCAGTTTTTGAAGAAAATAGTTCTAGAGCAACTAGGAGTTTGTTTTATAAAAAACAAGTTTTGAAAAAGAAAGGAAAGAAACAGGACAATCACAACTCAGAAGATATGCAGAGTTCAGGAAGCAAACACAAGTAGGGATAGGGACTGGGGGGCAGATAAAACCCTTTGTAGAAGTAGACTTATACACAATTAGTCCTTAGACTAGAGTTACCACATAGTTATCACATAGTGTTCATGCCAAAGTCCAACAACATTAAGTGTCAGACAGAGTCACACATTACATCATATAACACTTAGGTGGAGGGGTACAAGTTTGTAGGGATAGATGTTAGGCAGAGGATGAAAACATATAAGAAAAACATTGGTCATGCTAACATAAGAGGAAAGATAAGCACATAGACAAAACAAGCATGCTAGCTTCATAGGAATCCAAACAAAGTCACAGTGGATCACACAAGGGAAAGCAAGAGACATATTAGACTAAAGGGAAAAGGAAATCACAGAGACATACTAGTTACATGGTAAAAATAGAACCATAAGTAAAAGGACAAAAGGAATAACAAGAATCTTAACATGAACTGAAACATGTTGTTTTGGGATACTGTAAACTTAAACTAGAAACATACCAGTCAAGAGTGAGAATAGAACAGCAAGGTGCAGAGAGGCAGAGCAACATGGCAATAGTATGCAGAATAAGAAAGAGAGCAGCAGGACAATAGTATGCAGATGCAAGAGGGCAACAGTAATTACTCAGTCTTGGCTTTTAGCCAACTGAGTGATCAATAACTAATACGAGGAGCAAAGAGAATATGTATGAGAGTAAGAGAGAACTCAGAATGATATCAGCATGCTCTATGTGTATGTGTTTGTGCATGGCTTAGTGATATTTCGTGTGTTATGCAAAAGAGAATAGAGTATTTATAATGCTAAAAACGAGTAAGAAAAATAAGGTAAGGAGTACTAGTTTTTATATAATTATGGAAACAATAATCAATCAGCATCAATTAAAGACACAGACTCCTCTAATTAGGGAATCAAGTTCAAACGGTACGATCACAGCTAAATAAGGAAAAGGAATCAACTCATAGACTGATTTTAACCCAATTAGAGCAGTAACTTCATGTGGCATATAATATAGGCCAAAAATAGAATGTTTTAAACAAGGAAGATATATATTGCACATAAGTAAGGTAGAATTCAATCTAGTTCTAAAAAATCAATCGAAGTACCATGGATGAGACTGAAAATCTCAAGAAATCAGTGCTAATTAGGGAAAGCATCTCACAAATAAGGAAGCAGTACATAATTGTAGGCAAAACACACAAAAGCATATATTCAATGAAAATATCACCATTTTGCGGAAAGATGCATAGAATCGATGAAGCCTTTAAATAAACAAGTAGTCAGACCTAATAATCATCAAATAGCACTTAAGTCAGAGAAGCCCTAAATAGGGGGTCATAGAACGGTAGAGGATTAAGACCCCTAACAACGAGAATCACAGAGAATATATGAACACAAGAAACAAACACACAGAGTCAAAACGGGCTAGAAAGAATTCGGGCTTTCCAGCCTAGTAACTCAGATAGCAATGAAACATAAGAGGATCTTTCAAAATGTAGTAGAAATCATTAAACTAGAGGTAAAAACCATTTTTTTGAAAAGGGGTTGAGAAACCATAATTTTAAAAGAAAGATAAAAACGTTGAAAACTTGAACAATCGCAAAGATCGAGTAGGGAGTAGTGTAAAACACAAAAGAACAAGTTGAAAATCATTTCTAAAGGATAGAGATTAAGAGACCTAGGCAGAAATTAGGGTTTCGTAATAAATCGGTGAGAGATAAGGAACATGGCTGTGAAACTTGTTAATAATGACATTCGTATTACCATCGGACCATAAACCATCGGAGAAAGGCCGGAGACAAGCCAGGCAAGGCCTCCGGTGGCCATCTTGTATGGTGGAGGCTTATAGAGTCTCGAAGCTAGAGGGAATCAACAAGATACAGTTCCATGGCGGCTGGTGGTCAAGCGAAGTGAGGATGGAGGTGGCCAGAGAGGCGGTGGCTTCATCGGAGACGAGAGAGAGAACCAGAAGATTCTAGAGAGAAGGGAGAGTAAACGTTAGCATAGAGAGAGAGAGAGAGAGAGAGAGTCTGAAGTGAGGGGTTTGGGGGGGTCGTTTAGGTTTTAATTTTGGAAATAAAACCTGGGCCGTTGATCTTACTTGATCAACGGCTCAGATTAGATCAAGGCTGGACCGGGTCGTTAAGTTGGGGTATGGGTCGGGTGATTTGAGGACTGGGTCAGGAATTTTGGGTTGAAATTAAGGTTTTAATTTGTGATTAAAATCGAAATGTAAAGGGTTATAATTGAAATAAACGAGGCTAAATGTTAAACAGCCATTTCTTCCCATTTTATTTTAATAAAAATAGTTAAAGTAGATTAAAAAACTAATTAAAAGCACTAAATTTATTAATAACATATAAATTTTAATTAAAAAATGCTGGGAGCAATTTTGCAATTGTAAAATACTGTTAATCAAAAAATAGGCTATAATTGTAATTATAGCAATTTAGCTTTTTAAATACCAAATAAATTTTATAAAAATATGAAAAATCACCTTAATTATACCTTGGTGTAGATATGAGAATAAAATAAATTATTCACCCAAAAATGATAGTCTGAAAATAATTATTGAATTTTGTATTATTAAAATAGACAATAAATTGATTTTAAAAATCTTTAAAAAATAAGAAAAAATACCAAAACTCTTGCGTATGCCTATATATGCATATACATACAATTTTAAGAATATTTTGAGTACATATAAAATACATAGGGAAAAATTGGGTATCAACACAAGTGTACCAGTCTAATGCCCCATAGAAACCTTACTCTATGTAGATTGTGAATGCATCACTGTCAAACCTAGACGAGTCGGTTATGTTGTGCACATAACGACTCTATAAGATAGCCTTGTCCAAAGTCCACCGAGTTTCCTTAAAATCCAAACGGACACCACCACGTTCTGTGCATTTATTTGGAGAACAAAATGTTTTAATGCTAATTATTGATTTATATAGTTGAGTCCGGCGGGGGTAAGGATCTAACACTTTGTTTTGCATAAAATGAGGCACGAAGTCCCCAGATTCGGTATGGTAACCAACATCCACCCAAGGTTGCGAAGATGGTGTGAACACCTTCACTCTAGTGATCAGACCCTCGTCCGCAAATATTTGGGAAATTTGCCTTCTCTTTTGGAAATCCGACTCGATAACAAAATCATAGAGGCTGCAACTTTATTCTGGGATGCCGACAGATCTGTGTTCCTCTTTGGGGACCTTGAGATGACACCTTTGCTCGAGGAAATATAAGGATTAGCTGGTATTCCGTGGGAGACTCCGGGTTTGCTTATGCCAGAAAATCGCAAGGGTAGGGGTTTTCTCAAAATGATGGGACTAAAAAAGAACACAGACTTGACCTTCTTGAAGGATTCCTACATTCCTTTTGACTATCTGTACGAGAGGTATGGCCATAGCAAGTCCTACTGCACTTACCCAAATGAATTCTCCCTCATATCATTGTGGCATATCCACATAAGAGTCTTCGTCTTTATGTTCTACTTTTTGGGGATGATAGTGTTTCCTACGAAGAAGTCTAGAATCCATACCAGACTGGCCATGGTCACCAAGACTTTGATGGAAGGAATTGGTGGGCAGCCTTTTAGCATAGTACCTATGTTCGTCGCGGAAATATACCGAACCCTAGAAAAATGTAAACAAGGGGCCAAACACTTTGAGGGTTGCAACTTACTGCTCCAACTCTGGCTCATGGAGCACCTCCAAAAGTGTGAATATCGACAAGAGATTCTACGCAAAAATTGGGATGATCATATCGCCTTCCATCAGCCAAAACGGATGAATTATATGCCTAACATGTTTGCTCAACCAGAAGATGCTAAAGGGTGGGTAGAGTTGTTTGAAAATATGAAAGAAGACAAAGTGCAGTGGATGTTCGAATAGTTCCCTTCTGAAGAGTTCATCGTCCGATCTTGGGACGCACCATTTCTTATGCTCATTGGTCTAAGAGGAACTTATCCCTATGTCCCTATCCTAGTCATCAAATAGGCAGGAAGAATGTAGGTCATACCAAAGGTCGACAAAATGAGTCACTTCAGGGCCGACTTCCAAGATGATGATAGACCATAAAAGTTTCAAGCTCAACACATGTGGCATCATAAAATCATCTTGGGAAAGGATTCCATAGAACCAGACAGGTACCATGCCGGTTATACTCCCCACGATCCAAGTTGGTTGGAAGACGATCATGGCGAGTTAGGACAACCTGAGTTTGTTCGGGGTCATAGGGTCGTCAACAAAAAGGCTTAAATACAGGTTAAGTACAATCAATTGTGCAAGAGGATTCGGGAATGCGAAAGCAAGCACCAGGAAATTCAAGAAGCCCATCAAAAGCTGATTGAAGAATGGAAAGATATGGTTGTCAGCACCAACAAGCCACTGGGGTATTTGGAGCGAGGTTTAGTGGAGTTGGAAAGGAAGTTCATCCAGAGGATTGAAAATTGCTAGAACGCTGAAGGAAAAGAAGGAGGACACTTGGCTAGAGCTAACTTGCTGTTGGGACTGCGTGAGCTGGTGAAGCTGTTCGATGGAGCTAAAGATGCCGAGTTTGGGGAAGGTCCCTCTAGGACCAAGTAGTTGGGATTCCTTTCTTTTGCTTTAAATTCAATAAGGCCAATAGCCATTAATGATATTTTATTTTCCGCAATTTTAGTATCGTTTTGGGATTCGCCTTATTTTTATCAATAAAATGAGGCATTTAGCATTATAAGTTCTCCGAATCAACTTGTCGCTAGGCCTGCCTCGGGCACAATGAGGCTCCCAAATTAGGACACGATTTATATTCTTGCACTATGTGTTTATATACTGCAATGTTTTTCTTCTTATGATCCACACTAACTTGTTACCTTTTTTATTTTACTTTTTGTTTTATTCCCCTCCCCAAAGGTTAGTTCGTGCACTCTGGCATCGTCATCATATTCCACAAGATCTAAGGGACCTCCAACTCCTCCGATTCCTATCAGAAACAAGAACAAGGGAAAAATGGAAGATTTGAACAACATCAGGAAGGAGAACTCAGTTGAAAGGATAGAGGTTCCCCAGCGTATTCAGGCTTCCAAGGAAAGTGCCTCCCAACTCAAACAGAAGTTACTGAAATTTTAGGAAGAACTGGACCAAGTTTGGAATTTGGCAAGCTTGTCATTTTCCCTTACTACCCTAGATGTCAACTTCTCCAACACTCAAAATTCCACACCTCCTCAAAACATCCCAAAACCACAAAACCAATCTGCTCACCACCACCACTGCAACACATGCCACACTTCAAGCAACACCCCACTGCTCATCCCTGAACCACTAAATTCCACAAATGATCATTACCACAACACCCCCATCTATGTGGAAACAATACCACACCCCATTCAGCCAGAGTTTGATGACAAAGACTCTCTTATCAAGAATCTAGCCGCAAAACTCAAGAAGCTGACTAGCCGAGTTCAAGGTGTTGAAGGAAGCAAGGGGATCAAGGAACTGAATTACGAAGACCTTTGCATTCAACCAGATGTCAAACTGCCCGAGGGGTACAAACCTCCCAAGTTCGAGATGTTCGATGGCACCGGGGATCCTAGAGTTCATTTAAGGACATACTGCGACAAACTGGTCGGAGTAGGAAAGGATGAAAAGATTCGCATAAAGCTCTTTATAAGAAGTCTGAAAGGGGATTCTCTATCTCGGTACATTAGCCATGACCTGAAGAAGTGGTCGAATTGGGTAAACATGGCGTCTGATTTCATGGACAGATTCAGATTCAACATAGAGAATGTACCAGATGTGTTATACATCCATAACTTAAAGAAGAAACCCACGGAGACATTCTGCGAGTATGCTACTCGTTGGGGATCAGAAGCCGCTAAGGTCAGGCCGGCTTTATAAGAAGAACAAATGAACAGGTTTTTCGTCCGTGCTCAGGACCCACAATATTATGAGAGGTTGATGCTGATCGAATGCCAGAAATTTTCTGACATCATCAAACTAGGGGAGAGGATCGAGGAAGGTATTAAAATGGTATGGTCACTAACTTTGAAGCATTACAGGCTACCAACAAGGCTCTACAATCTGATGTCACATCCAAGAAAAGGGATGTGGGTGCCATGATGGTTGCACAGAGAACAAAATCTCCAATAAAATACCAAACCTACCCAATACCCCCTCCTACATATCAACCTACCTCAAATTACCTAGCACATTTGCCTTCTTACCAAGCTCCACCACCCACTTACCAAACATCTCTACCTCCCGCATATCACTCTACTTCACCCAAATACTCTCAAACCGCACACGTCTACCAAGCCTACAATACCCAGCAAGCTCACTATGAATCACCTCACCAAAATTTCCCTAGACCCCAACCAAACTTCGACCGCAGACCTCCCAAACAATACACCGCCATTTCCTAACCAATCGACCAGCTGTATGAAAGGCTTAAAGCTATTGGTTACATCACCACCATCCCTGCCATAACTCCAGAAAACCCTCCCCAATGGATTAACCCAAACAAAACCTATGCATATCATTCCGACATGAAGGGGCATATTCATTGTGGCAAAGGAGCCTGCTCCAAATATACACAACAACCCTCTGCCTGACCACAAAGGCGGAGGCATGCACATGATCGAGATAGAGGATGATTGGGAACCCAAAGGGTCGATCGGATTAATCACTACGAGCCAAAGAAACCAACGGTCACACTTTATCCGATTGTAGTCCAGATTCAGCCTTCTAAAGACACTGAAGTGAACATGTCCATACCACTCGATCTTGAAACACCATTTTTTGCAAAGATGCCAGGACCAATTAAGGTTGAGTTTGGGTCCCTAAAGGCACCTGCGCCATTTGAATTTGTTGTGTTACCTCCCAAAGCAAGGGTACCCATCCTAGTGGCAATGTCAACCATAGCACCATTCCATACGAAGACCATCCCCTGGGATTACACAACCGAGGCAAGGAGAAAAGGAAAAGCCAAAACTAGAGAAGCAGTTGCGGCGCAGGGAATGACAAGAACTGGTAGGGTTTATACTTCGGAGCATTTAGCTAAATCAAGTAAGCATGCCTCTGGGCGGCCTATTAAAACTGGGCTCGATGATCTCTGGGGGAAGATACAAGCAAAAGAGTACTCAGTCGTTGATCAATTGAATAAAACACCAGCACAGATCTCCATCTAGCTCTTCTGCAAAGCTCCGACACACATAAGAATGCCTTGTTGAAGATACTGAGTGAGGCATATGTACCCAGCAACATAACTGGAGAAGAAATGGCGAACATGGTAGGGCAAGTATCGGAGAATCACAAAATCACCTTCCACGAAGATGAGCTACCGCCGGAAGGGCTGAGCCAAACAAAGCATTGCACATCACTGTGTAGTGCGAGGATCACTTCATCACTAGAATCCTGATTAACGGAGGGTCCAGCCTTAATATTTGTCCATTGGTGACTCTCAGAATATTGGGGAAGAGCCTGCATGAGATTAAGGATGGAGCCATCAATGTCAAAGCTTTTGATGGTTCCCAAAGGTCCACTATTGGGGAAATCAGTTTATGCCTACAAATGGGACCGACTTGGTTCAACGTTGACTTTCAAGTAATAGACGTAGCATCAACCCTACACTAGGAAGTTAAGTTTGAATGGAATCACCAAGAGGTATTATTCATGGCAATAATAGAAATCCCATATACAGTCGCCAGACCATCCCAGCAATTAGATGAAGAAGGAAGATAGGTGGAGAAACCTACCATCACATTGAATGAGTCAACACCGTGGACAAGGATAAATGGTGGGATAACAATATTAAAAGTATACTGAATTGGAGCGGATATGAACCTGGCAAGGGACTCGGCAAGAACATCCAGGGAATCACCAAACCTATCAAGCTGAAGAAACATGGTACCACTTTTGGTTTGGGATATGAATATACTTGGGAGGAGTTCAACCAGTGGTATCCACCATGGCACAGTCCCTACTATCCGCTGGAGCATCCGATACCTCGCCTGGAGCAAACTTTCCAGCCAGTCGATATCATATATGGGTCGAAAGAAGAGAAAGCACTGGCGGCAATGAGGAATTTGTTTTTGGAGGATAATAACATGGACTGTTGCATCATTTTCAAGGAGGAAGGGGAGGAAGGCCCTTCCATATAAGCCGTGAGCCGAGGAGAACACCTCAACAATTGGTCCATCAGAAGCACCGGGGACCGGAAAGCTTTGGGGTAGCAAGGCTGAACAAAGCACCATGCATCATCTTTATTTTTGCTAGTTGACTTTCTTTCCGCATTTTAATTTCGAAATAAGAGCTTCAATGTTCAAAACAATTATGAAATTTATCAAAACATTTCAGTTTGTTATATATCACGCTCTTATTACGTTTCGTCATTTACTTTATTTACACAATATTACTATTATTTATCTTGATGAATCGACGAATGTGACTTACAACGAGACAACGCAACAAACGGATATAGACTTAGAAAAGAATGATATGCCACAAGAGGTTGTTAAAGAGGTTGAGGATTTTGAGAATAGACCCAAGTCCAACTTGGACGAGACTGAGGTTGTTAACTTGGGAAATGTAGAAAATGTCAAAGAAACGCGCATCAGTGTTCATCTGTCACCATCAGAAAAGGAAGAATACACTGAATTCCTAAGGGAGTATGAGGACATATTCGCCTGGTCGTATGATGATATGACTTGTCTCAGTATTCTATTGTAGCTCATAAATTGCCAACCGATCCGACATGTCCGCCAGTAAAATAGAAGCTCAGAAAGTTCAAGCCAGATATGAGTTTGAAAATCAAGAAAGAAGTCACTAAGCAGGTCAAAGCTAAGGTTCTCAGGGTAGTGGAATATCCAACATGGTTAGCCAACATTGTGCTAGTACCGAAGAAGGACGGGAAAGTTATAGTTTGTGTTGACTACCGGGATCTCAACTGGGCCAGTCTGAAAGATGACTTCCCCTTGCCGAACATACACATTCTAATTGACAACTGCGCCAAGCATGAAGTGCAGTCATTCGTCGATTGTTTTGCTGGGTACCATTAGATATGGATGGATGAGGAAGACGCGAAGAAAACAGCTTTCATTACGCCGTGGGGGATGTATTTCTATAAGATGATGTCGTTTGGGTTAAAAATGCCTCCGAAAGACGCCTTCCCCTTGCCGAACATACACATTATAATTGACAACTGCGCCAAGCATGAACTGCAGTCATTTGTCGATTGTTTTGCTGGGTACCATCAGATATGGATGGATGAGGAAGACGCGGAGAAAATAGCTTTCATTACGCTGTGGGGGATGTATTGCTATAAGATGATGCCGTTTGGGTTAAAGAATGTTGGGGCCACCTACATAAGGGCCATGACTACTATCTTCCATGACATGATACATAAAGAGATTGAGGTATATGTACACGACGTAATCATCAAATCCAAGAGAGCCACTGACCACATGGAAGATCTGAGGAAATTCTTCAACAGACTAAGATAGTACGATCTAAAGCTGAACCCCGCCAAGTGTGCATTCGGGGTTCCCGCCGGAAAACTACTTGGGTTCATCGTAAGTCGCTGAGGAAGAGAAGTGGATCCCTCAAAGGTCAAACCATCTGAGAATTGCCACCACCAAGGAACAAGAAAGAGGTTATGAGTTTCTTGGGGAGACTTAACTATATCAGCCGGTTCATAGCTCAGTCCACTGTCATTTGTAAACTGATCTTTAAGATGTTAAAGAAGGACGCCGCTACCAAATGGACCGATGACTGTCAGAAAGCTTTCGACAGAATCAAGGAATACCTGTTAACACCGTCAGTTTTGGTCCCGCCCGAGCCGGGTAGACCTCTGTTACTCTACCTTGCAGTGTTGGATGGAGCATTTGGTTGTGTTCTTAGGAAACATAATGAAACAGGGAGGAAAGAACAGTCCATTTACTATCTCAGCAAGAAGTTCACCCTGTACGAGGCCCAGTATTCTCTATTAGAGTGCACCTGTTGTGATCTGACTTGGGTAGCTCAGAAGTTGAGGCATTATTTCTGTGCCTATACTACTTATCTCATATCAAGAATGGATCCACTGAAATACATCTTTCAGAAGCCCATGCCCACTGGCAAGCTGTCCAAGGGCAAATCCTGCTGAGTGAATTTGACATCGTCTACGTGACTCAGAAAGCAATCAAAGGACAAGCACTAACAGATCACCTCACTGAAAATCTCATGGATGGAGAATACAAGCTCTAAAGACGTATTTTCCTGACGAAGAGGTATCTTTCATAGGATAAGGCATTGCAAAATCCTATGACGGTTGGAGAATGTTTTTCGATGGAGCAGTAAACTTCAAAGGAGTTGGCATATGAGCATTCCTAATATCGAAAACCGGTCAGCATTATTCGGTGTCTGCGAAGCTCAGATTCCATGCACCAACAACATGGCCGAATACGAAGCCTGCATCTTAGGGCTCAAGTTAGCTATTGACATGAACGTTCAGGAATTGCTAGTGATTGGGGATTCAGACCTGCTTATACATCAGGTCCGAAAAGAAGGGCCAACCAAGAATTCCAAGATACTCTCTTATCTGCATCATGTATAGGAGTTGAGGAAGATATTCACAAAGACAGAGTTTCAGCATGTCCCTAGAGTCCAGAATGAGTTCATCGATGTATTGGCTACCCTATCATCCATGATACAGCACCGGGACACAAATTTCATTGATCCTATTCCTGTGAAGATCCATAATCAACTGGTATATTGTGCTCATGTCGAAGAAGAAGCAGATGGAAAACCTTGGTTTCATGATATCAAGGAATATCTAGCCACATGGGAATATCCAAAACTTGCAAACGCTACTCAAAAGCGCACACTTCGAAGGTTATCCAACAATTTCTTTCACAGTGTAGGAATCCTATATAGGAAGACTCCCGATTTGGGATTATTAAGGTATGTCGACTCAAAGGAAGCATCCAGGCTATTGGAAGAAATCCATGTAGGGACCTGCGGTCCACATATGAACGGTTTTGTCTTAGCCAAAAAAATACTCCGAGCTAGTTATTTTGGATAACCATAGAGACGGACTGCATCCGGTACGTCCGAAAGTGCCACTGCTGTCAGATACATGCAGATATGATAAAGATGCCTCCTAATAAGCTTAATGCAACAAGCTCGCTATGGCCGTTCGTCGCTTGGGGAATGGATGTCATCAGACCTATCGAGCCTGCATCATCAAACAGACACAGGTTCATTCTAGTGGCAATTGATTATTTTACCAAATGGGTTGAAGCAACATCATACAAGGCAGTGACAAAGAAAGTTATCGCAGACTTTGTCCGCGACCGTATCATTTGTCGTTTCGGCATCCCACAGTCAATCATCACTGATAATGGTTATAATATCAAAAGTGACCTGATGAAAGCAATGTGTGAAACATTCAAAATCAAACACAAGAATTCTACAGCCTACAGACCTTAGATGAATGGAGCTGTAGAAGCGGCCAATAAGAATATCAAGAAGATACTAAGGAAGATGATAGAAAAACATAAGCAGTGGCACGAGAAGCTATCATTTGCTTTATTGGGGTACCGCACTACAGTTCTCACATCAACCAGTGCAACTCCTTACATGTTGGTTTATGGTACCAAGACAGTCATTCCCGCCGAGGTAGAGATTCCCTCCCTGAGGATTATACAAGAAGCGAAACTTGAAGACGCAGAATGGGTAAAGAGTCGCTACGAGCAATTAGCCCTTATAGACGGAAAAAGAATGAATGCAGTTTTTCATGGTCAACTTTATCATAACAGAATGTCCAGAGCTTTCAACAAAAGATTCAAGCCAAGACAATTCACACTGGGGCAGCTGGTGTCTAAAAAAAATTTCCCGCATCAAGACGAGGCCAAAGGGAAATTCTCTCCCAACTAGCAGGGTCCATACATAGTTCACCAGGTTCTAATAGGAGGAGCCCTCATACTTGCAGAAATGGATGGAGAAGTTTGGTCAAACTAATAAATTCAGATGCAGTGAAGTGATACTATGTGTAACTATTTATGATGATGTAATTTGAACTGCGTCTAACCTGATTCCCGTTTAAGAGGGGATACGTAGGCAGCCTTATGGGTTCGGTCACAATTCAATAAAATTTCCATTACCCCCCACTATTGGAAACTAGGGTAGAATTTTGAGGAGGGCCCTCAAAATTTCGAAGTTGATCTTCAGGCATTCACCAACATGCAGCCGTCGGAAGCACCAGCCCAGTAAACTTGGGCAGAATTTTGAGGAAGACCATCAAAATTCTGGAGCGAGAGAGGTTGCAATGTCTTGAACCGTGTCGCAGTCATCGATTCATCTAAAAGAAAACTATGTTTTGTATTTTACGTTACACTTATACTAAATCATGCATGACTATTATCAAAATTGCTTTGTTTAGCAACGCTACCCCAATAAAAACAAGAAGCCAAGCAGGATAAGCTAGGTCCACGGGAAGACGGACTAACCTTCCCCCCTTTACAAAACTCACGATTTTTCTTTGGATGCAGGCACCCAAGACATAAAATCATCAGATACGATTACATACTCATATTTTTCAGGAATACAACTCTCAGAATCATCGCCTATTTACAAATGCTAGCCGTATGAGACATCCCCAGCAACCACAACACAGCAATCAGCTATCAGCTATCATCTATCAGCTAAGAGATTTCATCATTACTCGCCTTTATTTTCTGCATTTCATAAGGCTACTATTCTACCTTCCAAGGTTAAGCTCTACCTCCATTTGCATTTCTTGCATTGCATAAGGCTACCATTCTGCCTTCCGAGGTTAAGCTCTACTTCCATCTGCATTTCTTGCATTCCATAAGGCTACTATTCTGCCTTCCGTGGTCTACCTCCATTCGCATTTCTCACATTGCATAAGGCTACTATTCTGCCTTCCTAGGTTAAGCTCTACCTCCATTTGCATTTCTTGCATTACATAAGGCTACTATTCTGCCTTCCGAGGTTAAGCTCTACCTCCATTTGCATTTCTTGCATTGCATAAGGCTACTATTCTGCCTTCCGAGGTTAAGCTCTACCTCCATTTGCATTTCTTGCATTGCATAAGGCTACTATTCTGCCTTCCGAGGTTAAGCTCTACCTCCATTTGCAATTCTTGCATTGCATAAGGCTACTATCCTGCCTTTCGAGGTTAAGCTCTACCTCCATTTGCATTTATTGCATTGCATAAGGCTACTATTCTTCCTTCCGAGGTTAAGCTCTACCTCCACTTGCATTTCTTACATTGCATAAGGCTACTATTCTGCATTCTGAGGTTAAGCTCTACCTCCATCTGCATTTCTTGCATTGCATAAGGCGACTATTCTGCCTTCCGGGACTAAGCTCTGTCTCCATAATTGCATAAGGCTACTCTTCTGCCTTCCGAGTTTATTTAAATCTTTACATTAGCTAAAATATCGCCACTTCATTTAAATATCACATCGGCTGAAGGATTGCCATTTATATTTACACTTTACATCGGCTGAAATATCGCCACTTCATTTAAATCTCGCATCGGCTGAAGGATTGTCATTTATATTAAATCTTTGCACCAGTTAAGAGATCGCCAAATCCTGCATTTCATGGGCTAAACGATCGCCAAATTATCCAACGGCATCATTGTTCGAAGGCACCATTTTCATAGCCTGAGAACGCCATGCCATGGCCTGAGAACCCCGGGTTATCTCTTGCATATCATGATTCAAAGGCATCATAGTTCAGAGGCATCATTCTCATAGCCCGAGAACATCATTTCATAGCCTATGAATCCTTTATTATATGCTTCGTGGCCCAAGACGTCATGGTCCGAGGACATCATCCTAACCGTCCAAAGACAACATTCATGGTCCAATGGAAACTTGCATCACGTTTAAATTTACGCACAATATATGTTGGTATTACTCACTTGTAGGTACAACGGCTAGCAATGGCCGTCTCAGCAAGAGCGATCCCGCTCCAGTTCCCGCAGCCTATCAAACCCTGACCATACTTCCCAACCTGAACACCACGTCCGTCTTTCAAAACCTCCATCGGTATGTTCCACCGACGGATATTGAACTACATACGGCCTAATTCCTATAAGACCAAGGATACATAGGCGGCTCAGGAACCAGAGCTCGGCCAAAATTCTTCAATTGCTTCATTCGGTCAAAATTGGCCATCATGTCTTTACCCGACAACTCTTTCATCTTTCCCGGGTAAAGAGGGGCAGCTGTTGATGCCAAATTTTTCTCTATATAATTTTTATTCACAAAATGCTTTCAAAATAACATGCACATGCTATATAAGCATGCCCAAGTATTTTGATATTTTTTTCCTAAATTATAAAATATTTCAAAATCAATTTATTGTCCATTTTAGCAGTACAAAATTAATAATTATTTACAAAATTATCAATTTTGGTGAATAATTTATTTTGTTCCCATATTTATACCAAAATATAGTTAAGGTGATTTTTTATACATTTGTTACATATTTATTTGATTTTAAAGCTAAATTGTATATAATTGTAATTCTAGCCTATTTTAAGATTTAATAGTATTTTATAATTACAAAATTGGTTCCAACATTTTTTAATTAGTATTTATGTATTATTAATTAAATCAGTACATTTAATTTATTTTCATAAGTCCTTTTACTATTTTTTATAAAATAAAAGGTGAAAACTAGCTATTTAAAAACTAGCCTCATTTCATTTCAATTGCAGCCCATTTGGTATTACAATTATAGCCTAAATTAACCCCCCTAATTGACCCAATTTTAAACCCAATTTTAGACCAGCCCAATTTCAATTTAATCCTACCTTGACCCACTTATCCGATCCGCCCGGTTCTCCATACAATCTAGGTCGTTGATCAAAATGATCAACGGCCACATTTCATTCTTACCTTTAATTCACCAAACCCACCCTAACCCTAGCCATTTCTCACCAACCGCCACCTCTGAAATCCCTCTCCTCTCAAAGTCTCTCGAAACCCTAATCGCCTTCAACCCCGAACTCACCGGAATCCATGGCTTCTTAGGCCATGGATAACCTATACTCACCTCCTATTACTCTTATGTGCCTGATACTTGAAGATTTGAGGCCATACCTCGAAGGACTTCACTCAGACCTTCGCTGACTCGATATTTTTGGCCATCTCCGGCCTTGCTCCGGCATATCCTAGCCTTCTGAGTCTGATTCCGACCTTTTCCGACTCCAATCGGTGACTTTTCCAAGCATTTCTCCTTTTAGAGTTCCACTGAAACCCTAACCTTTCGAGGTTTTCTCCGATTCTTTTTAGATTTGTTGTGTATTTCTGCTCTACTTGAGTTTTCAAATGATTCCCTAATTTTTGTTTCTTTTAAAAATTACTTTCAAAACCCTTCTTTTCCGATTTAGAATTTTCTGGAAAGTGCTTAAGTGTTTTATGATTTTTCTTCTTTATTATGCGTATTGTTTCTCTTACTTTGTTTCCTATATCATGTTCTCACTTGCTTTCTACTGTGTTTTTATACATTTTTCCTTTACCATGTTCTTGCATGTCCCTTTACTGAGTTTTATACCCCTTTCTTGTATATTCTTCTACTCTGTTACTATACTATGTTCTCGCATGCTTTTTCACTATGTTCTGCTATTCTCTTCCACTATGATCTGATGTGTTTCTCCTACTACATCCTTCTATCATGTTCTTAAGTGTTCTTGCTACTTTACCTTGTTTAAAGTTTTCTTCTAAAAGACCTACTTAAGCATGTGTTTCTTCTACTGTTTCTTCTACTATCATTTGTTCTCTCATTATGATTCGAATTAGCTTCTTAACTCTATTTGCTTTGATCTTTCTACTTGTTTGCATGTTTTCTCATGAGTTTCTGAAAAGAAATCTCTAAGCATGTTGCCTCCTCATCTTTGTATTTGATTTGAGTCAAAAACCCTAGAATTTGGGGGGTTTTCCTCCAAGTTTGGTTCTATGATCAAACTAGAACTCATTTCTAAGTGTGAATTCTTTTTCTCGGTTGCACACAATTCTGATTCTCCTACACTAGATTTTTTCTACTGATTTTACAAGGTCATTCATGTTTAAACGTGTATGTATGCTTTTTATATATGATAATTCTTTCTTCAAAGAGGTATTAAAAGTAGTGATTGATTCGGAATTCCTTTTATAATGGGTCTAATTGATTGTTACAGATTTTCCTTAAGTGAAAACCTTTTCCACCTTTCTGACTTGGTTCATTCGTACCAAATCTTTGATCTCTGATTTTCTGGCTGTTAACTGATTCTCCTACCATATTTTCATAAACCGTGTACTGTCAAGACCCTGTCCTTAAATAACCTTTATGTATTTGCCTTCAATTGCATGCTTTGCACAAAGGGTTTGACTAATTTCTTTAATTTCTTTCCTTAATTGGTTTATACCCATTTGAATTTGAATCCCTTAATTAAACGGAGTCTTATGCAATTGACTGATAATCAGACTTCAATTATTTTCTTACCTTATTTTCTTATGGCTTTCACACTATAAATACATGACTCTTCAACATAAAGCAGACACAATTTTTAATAATCCTCCACACACGATTGAACACATGTCAAACCACACAATTTCACAATTATGTTCTGAACTCATACTTAGAGTATTCTTGCTTCTTGTCTGCATTTTGGCTTTACAAGACTACTGCCTTCTCTTTGCTTGTCTCTTTGAAACTCGTATGTCCTAACTTAATTTTCAGCATCACCCCAATGTGTTTACTTACAGTCCTTGTATCCATGTCTATTTTTTGTAAAGTTTAACGTCTAACTTAATATGCCTATATGCTACTTCTTGCTTCTCTTTCCTGTGAACACTTGCTCCCTGTCACATTACCCCCTGTGTGTTAGTGAGTGGGGACTTAGCGCATGGCAATAAGAATTGTTGTCCATGAACTGAATTTTGACCCCTATACTTCTAAGTAGGTTGGAGGGTGTGTCAGTATATCCCATTACTGGGTATGCCCCCTTTGCCTGCTCTTTCCTTGTATCCTGCTTCTAATATGAATCCCTATACCCCACTCCCCCATGTGTGCTGAGTTAAAGTTCATGGCCTAGCAGCCTCCAATTGTTGTCCATGGCTGAACCTGACCTTCAATAGGTCCTAACTCCCCAATTTAAAGTTGACAGGCTGGTCTGGGGTGTGCCAGCATCCCAATTGTTGGGCATGACCACTAGCCTGCCATGGACTTCCCTAATCCCCCCTCTATTGCTCTTACACTTACTCCGAGACTCTAAGTTCTGCCCTTCCCCCCCACCTCCTATGTGCCTTGCCTTGGGACCTTAAGCTCCCTTTGAACTTGGACATTTGAGGGCTAGTCCTTCCACACTGCATTATAATTCCATAATGATATTTGGGGTGTAAGCATTGCCTGGAGTTCATGAAGCTCCTTGGAAGTTTGACACATCCCAAATAAGAGAAAGGCTTTGGAAATCTGATCTTTTGAAGTTGGTTTATTTTATGTATCAGACTAGGAGTCTGAATTAGGCTCTCCTTGGTTGGAATTTTTATTTCTGATGTAATTTACTTTTCTGGATTCATTCAAGTTGTAATAATTTGCAATAACTATGGGGTTTATAGTAAAAAATAGGGAGGGTCTCTCATGTTATGCATGTGGGATAGATATCCTTCTTTAGGTTTTATTTCTGCAATCACATCATCTTCGTTTATGTATCTGCATAGATATCGTGCTTTAGGTTTTATTTCCTGCAAATCACAACATCTTCATTTAGGAATCTGCATATAGATATCATGCTTTATGTTTTATCTTCTGCAATCACAACATCTTCATTTATGAATCTACATATAGATATCCTGCCTATAGGTCATTTCATTATACATTTAGAAAACCTACCTATAAGTCATTTCATTATACATTTAGAAAACCTGTCTATAAGTTTATTCACATCTTCATTTAGAAATCCTGCCTATAAGTTTATTCGCATCTGCATATAAAAATCATGCCTATAAGTATATTCATCTGCATATAGAGACCATGACTATAGGGTTTTTCTGCACTTCTACATATCATCTATCACTAGGCAAACGGTCTATAGCCTCAAATAACAAAATGCACTCTAGATACAATGTCTATAGGACTCCTGCACTTCTTTTATAAACGTTTTAAAATCAATCACGCTTAGAAAGCATGCCTATAGGAATAGCTAACTGAATCTAAATCGTCTATCTCGCTTACAAGTCTAAAATCAGTAATAACATTATTTGAAATCTACAGAACATCTGTTTGTTTCTAAAATCAATCATCCTTCTTTAAAATCAGTATGCCTTCTGCACGGTTAGATATCATGATTACAGGCCTCATCTAGGCAAACCTGTAAGTAATTAATCAACTATACCAGTCTTAATAATTACAACCAGCATGCAGGTCTAATTCGGACTTCTTATCTAAAAATATGTGATATATCAGCCACCCTTCCTACGTTAAGTTTAATTAAAGACCTAACCAGTATTTGAAGTCATGCTATGTATTTGCCTTTAAGTGAGGAGGCATGTTTGAGCCCTAACTGATGTTTGCTTCTCCCCCTATTTGATTATATATTTTGTTTGTCGCCTAGACTTTTATCCTTTCTTAAACTTCTGAAAAGCCCCAACTCCCTTCCCTTTAGGACTAGTAGTCCCCAATGCCTCCAGGACTGATAGGATTGGGGGGGTGCTAGCATGCAATAAGCAACGAAAATATTTCGTGCTTAATACCTTAACGGGGTAGGAAAGGGTAGATGTGGATATAATGATCGGTGCGCTAATATCACGTGTAGTCCCTCTTCGAGGAGTGATTACCGGGCATTGCATTGATGTGATCCATAGTTTAAATAAACCTAGGACCCCTTACCCCTTTACTTGTTTATATTTGTTCAAATTACTTTTCTTAAAATTTTGCTTTCTTTATTTTCTCCAAACTCTCAATTCACTTGCAACTTTATGTGAAAACCTCTTCTATTTGAAACCCTTATTTGCTTACTTGTTGTTTAAAGTCACAATTATAATATGGCTGGGAACCACACTAGTGGATCTTGAGGGGTGTCTAACACCTTTCCCTCGAGATAATTTCTAGCCCTTACCCAAACTCTACTTTTTCAAACTCAAACCCTTCTTAATATCCTAATGCACTTAATCATTAGGTAGCTACTCTTCAAACTCCATAACCCAATTCCCAAAAGGGAAAACAGTTGTACTCTCAAATGTCATAAATTCGATTTCGCCTTTAAAGAGAAAGGGGGCGTCGATAGTTTGGAGACATTATGTTAGTGAATTTCGTGTGATGGTATGATTTTTATTGTATTTGTTATGCACTTTGCGTTACTTATCTTATTCTTTCGATGAGCTATTCGATGTCCTTGTTATTAACTATTGATTTGGGATAATACACTTGCACACACATACACTAGCATGCTACTTATTGTAGCTCATGAGTACGAAACATGATATTTACTGATCATGCTTATGTATTCTTGTATTATCCATTTTTCATGTTGCTATTGAGCCTGTGATTATGCTGGGTGATTTTTGATTGGTTAACGTGTGATTATGTCGGACTGGATTTTGATTTGAGTTTGTGATTATGCCGGGCGGATAGTGATTGTGAGCTTGTGACCATACCGGGAAGATTGTGACTGTGAGTCTATGACTATGTCGGGCAAATTATGATTTGGCATGTGTGTTGTTCGTGCAGATATAATTTGAGATATGAGCAGGAAGTGCTATGAGTATGTGATGGTGGGTTGAGACCCAGAGATTTGTGGCTATGATATGAGGTATCACGGAGTAATTTAATTGTGAAACTTATGTTAGACAGCTTGATTAATTGGTTGTCCTTTGTGTTCCTCATTTGGTTTTAAATGATGTATTCCTGGTATTCTTATTGCTCTATTGGCTATATGCACATACTGATTTTGTTGCCATTTACTGATTTCTGCTTTCTATTATTAGCTTTATAATGCTATACTTCATAGGTTATTTGTCTAGTAGTGTCTTGATTATACCTCGTTACTACTTCACCGAGGTTAGTCTTGATACTTACTTGATACCGACTGTGGTGCACTCATGCTACACTTCTACATATTTTTGTGCAGAGCCAGATATTGGACTCGGGCAGAGTTGGCTTGTTGATCGCAAGGATCCCAGGTAGAGCTACTTGGTCGTCGCAGTCCCTTGGAGAATTTTACCTTATATTGTATTGTCAGTTGTCATTTAGACAGTGTTGTATATTGATCCTTGAGATCATTTTATGTATTTAGTTAGAGTTCGTGACTCTGTATTACCAGTCTTGGGAGGTTGTTTGATTATTTATGCTTTTTATTTCGGTATTTATATTAAACTCTATATCAAAATATCATTCTAAAAATACTATCTTGAATTGTTATAGTAAACGGCTTACCTAGTCTTAGAGACTAAGTTCCATCACAACACATGTGGTGGGATTTTGGGTCATGGCAACAAAATAAAAATGTGCCATTACTTTTTGGCTCCGGTATTTTTTACCTTACCAACAAACTCATGGGTTTAGACAGCATTAAAACTAATCCAGTTTGACTAAGTTAAGTGGTATGGTGTTTGCTACGCATCTTAGAGCTTTAATTTTTCATTCTTTCCAATCATAGGCATGAAGTATGTTTTCTTTGAACGATTAGACAAGAGTAAGTTCTCTATCATTCCAAGCTCCATGTTGTATGCATCTTTTCTCTTCTTTGTTTTCACAAATGAAGGCCTTAGAATATTTAATCACAATATAAAATCTTAATTACCTGCTAGGCATATATCGGAATTTTTTCAAATGCTGGACAAGAAGATGGACATAGTACATATATGGTGAATTTTCTGGTGTGGACTCATAATCTTGCTTACCTTTAGAAATGTCGTCTGAATTTCCCAGTGTTTGTGAGGAATTGTTCAGCCCACGTAACGTTTGGATTGAAAGAAGACAAATATAATATCCATAAGTAAGAGATGGTTTGGTGTTAAAGGTTATTTTTCTTCCTTCTGCTTGGGTAAAATTAATTTATGCTTGGGAAAGTCATATTTTTGGTGATTCAGGTTTTCATGCTATACAAATTTGTGATTTCATAACTGCTTATGGTAGAACCTATAATTTATATAAATTATCAAAAGCTGGCTAGGAAGGAAGATTGTAGGAAAACATAAGGCCATCTGAAATATTATACTTGCTCATGACAATTTGGAAGGGAAGGAACAATCGATGTTTTGAAGATATTGCATCTGAAGAGGGGCCATGTAATATATTTGAGCAGTGGTTTCTAATATTTCATGCAATAATATGTCATGTGTTTCGCATAAAAATATAAATATTATGTGCTTGAATCTTTTTTATTTCAAATAATGCTTTACTCTAAATACCATTTGACTCCAATTATTCCTATCAAAGATTACAAAGCAGTTTCTTTATGCTATTCAAAACAAATCTATTCATCCATATTTGCTCCAAAGATAATCGAATTTATGAAATGGCTTTTATTTTGTGTATTTGTAGATACTAATAGATAATAGCAATACAATCTAGCTCGAATTAATACAGTCCAACTCGAATTGTTGGGCATGTGATCCAAACGGTCATCAAACATCTACAATTTCATCAGTGCATTTTAGCAAGTCCGTTATAGTCAGATGTAGATTGGTCCGCTCTTTTTCGAGAGCAACCAAATCATTAACACTTGCTTTGAGGGCTTTAAGACTTGTAGAATTAGGATCACCTAACACATAAAAATATAGAGATAATATAGAATCCAAAAAATTTATGTAGATTTATCGCAAACAAATCTACAGATATATATATATACTTAAAGAAATCTAAAGTCTTTCAATTCTCATCTGGGAGAAACTAGTGGATTTATCATGAAAATTCATGAAATCAAAATTTCGTTAAATAATTTGTGAAAAATCAAAATTGCAATGTAGAAAAAAATATATTTCATTTGCCAAACAATGTGAGAGTTGGGCTAACGTTTTTTCTCATCTGTTTTTGGTAATTAAGAACAAAAAAAAAATGCATGTGTAATGGAAGGATAAGTCTAAAAGAGAAGAGGACAACAGCTTTGGGTCTTGATTAGCAAGAGGAAGGTAAAAAGAATAGTTTCTTCTCCAACTTTAATCGTTAGCAAGCAAAATAAATACATTATTGTATACGTGGCTTCCATCTAGTAATTTATAGAGAGGTAGGAGATTCAAACAATTGTATATGTAGTTACTCCCTTGGTTCCATAAGGATGGTTGCTTTTTGGTGCTTCCTTATAGATGATAAACTATTCAAAGACATTAAAAAGGCTTTACATAGAAGCTAAGCACGGTACTACTAGTTCCCAAGAGAAATAAGCTAGCAAACGAAAAAAGCTATGAATAAACTTTGCATTGAATGAAATAATACAATTAAAAAAAATAGTAGATCTGGCATTAATATTATACGTACGGTAAGTAATAAATAATAAAAAGACAATTGATAAAGGCTACGTATGGTACTAGTAGTTACTAACAAAGAAGCTATCCAACCAAAAAATATAAAAAGACTTTACATTAAAAGAAACAATACAATCAAAAAATATTAGATCTAGCATTAATGTTTTAAGTTAATAAACAATGAAACATGCATAAAGAGAAATAGTAAAAATACTATACATGAAAAAGCGAATCATGGTTGTACTAATACCTAAGTGAAAAAAGCTATTGAACTAAAAAAAACTACTGATTCGAAAAGACTTTGTATTGAAATAAACTATACAATTAAAAAGAATTAGATATAGAATTAACGTTGTTAGCTACTATAATATAAAATGATAAAACCTTGATCGGGCAATGGTTCTGACTGAAATGGAGCTTAATACCTCATAAATTATTATTTTTAAAAACGTGAACGTTCCCGTCCCTGAACACATCTACTAGACATGTTCACTATGTTGAAAAGACTAAATAAAGGTTCTCTATCTTCAAGTGGAGAAGACAATGTATATATTGTGCAGTATATAAAGCTAAGACCTTGTTGCAAAATCTTCTAATGTCTCTTATTTGAGAGGGGGCTGTGAGGGTATTTGGCTAAGCTTATAAGATGATCAAACTAGATACTAACCATGTCTTCGTTCAATCTACTTACTTCAATTTTGAACCAAAACAAGTTAAAAGGACTGAATTACGTTGACTGAAAAATGAATCTTGATATTGTCCTAACTGCTGAAGGGTGCAAATTCGTAATAACGGAGGTGTGCCTAGAAAAACCTGATAAAGATGCTATATATGATCAAGTTAAGGCCTATGATAAATAGGTTAAGGTTGATGAGATGACACGATATTACATCATTGCCTCAATGGCAAATGTTTTGCAACATCTGCATCAGTCTATGGATTCTGCTTATGACATGCTTGAAAGTTTCAAAGAGATGAACTCGGAGAGCAAAACCATGTGGTTAAGCAGACAGCCATCAAAGCCCTTTTAAATACCAAGATAGCTGAAGGATAATCAGTTAGGGATCATTTTCCGAAAATGATCCCTCGATCTTCTGAATTAACTGGAGGTCCTTGGAGATTTGATCGATAAGGAATCTCAAGTTTACTGCAAACTCTGCCAGACACTTTTTAATAATTTTGCTTAAACTACAATATAAACAAAATAGATTTGTCATTAGCGAAATTATTGAATAAGCAGCAAGCAAGCTTGTGACACTGAATGTTGAGAAACCTTCAATCTCTAAGCCGAAACGTGATTAAAAAAAAAAGAAAAGTTTTGGCACCTGGAGGTGCGACTGCTAGAGTAAAAAGGCCTAAAGGAAAGTGCTATCACTGCAACCAACCTGGGCATCACAAAAAGCAATGCCCTGCCAATTTGGAAAAGTTGAATAAGCATGGTAATTTAAATTTTAATGCATTTGAAACTTGTTTAGCGGTTATCTCTACCATATTTTGGGGTTGTAGATTCAGGAGCAACTAATCATATATGCACTACTTTGCAGAGGTTTCAGAAAATACGACGGCTAAGTGAGAATAAAGTCTGCATTTTTCAAGCCAATGGCAAGCCAGCACTAGCTTTAGGATTAGGAGATATTAGAGTTTCATTTAGTAATGATAGAGTTTGAGTTTTAAAGGATGTTCTCTATGTATCTTCCACTAGAAGGAAATTTATTCAGTTTTAAAAATAATGGATGTTGGTTATAATATTTATTTTGCTAATAACTCTGCTGTTATTAAGTTTAATAAATATTTTAACTACACTACTGCTAGAGTACATGCCCTTTTTATACTTGATGTATCTCCTCGTGTGCTACAACTAAAAAAATTAAATAATATTGATTTTCCACATAGAAGAAATATATTTCTAAATTGAGTCAAATTTATTTGTGGCACTTATATCTAGGTCAGAGATAAGAGATTGACTTGATACTTACAAGGGTCAAATAATATGAGAAGAATTCATAATAAGCATGAATAGAACAATTTACTAGCATTTGATGGCAAGGAATAACAGTTCTTTATTCAATTAATATCATGAGTATCCACTTAAGTTCCAAGGCATATATGAAGTTCAATTCAGAGAGAAGTACTAAGTAAAGCATACTTAAGTAACACCAAGCGACGTACGGTCCGATCCAACATAAAAGTAAATTGTGCACAACCGAGGATCGAACGGGTCGAACTATAGATGCATCTATTACCCCGCTCGTGAATCACCCCTGCGACACGCTCAAATATATATAAATAAACTCATCAACAACAGACTATAACGTGTATATGGAGAGTAGTTATTCACAGAAATGTTCAAATTCTCTTTTAAAAAGACTAAGCAAGGAAATTTTCCTGTACTAATCTCATTTACCTTAACCACCATAATTTATATGAATCCGAATTCATCATCAAGTAACAAGAATATCGCATAGAGCATGCTTCTGGGTCGTAGACTACCAGACTTAACATAATAGTAGTTATGCACGGACTCTTGTCATCTAGTGCATACGTAGCCCCCGCATATAATAGCAATTAATTCGATTATTACACCTATGGGGACAATTCCCTATTACAAGGTTGGAAAGGAGACTCACCTTGCTCCAAAGTGCACTTCCAATACCAAGAATGAGCCCGAACCTCAATTTGGAGCCGAACAATTCAAAACTAGATCAACGAGGTAGGAAGCTTACAAGATCATATTCTAACTACTTAAGAAATTTCCCACCCTGAAACACCAATTTCCTAAAATCTGACCCCAGGCCCACATGCTCGGATTCCAAAATTTTGTAAAGGAAGTTGTTCTTTATAACCTAAGGATCAATAATATACGATCTCTAATTCATTTCATAACTAGTTTCGTGGTAAACTCTAAGTTTTATTAAAACACTAGGTCTATCTCTAACCCCATGATTTTTACCTTAATCCTAGTGTTTAATCTACCTAAAATACGAGTGTTAAACAATAAAAAGGGTGGGATAAACTTAGCTCAAGATGCCAAGTAGAAGCCCTCTCTCAAAAGCTCCCAAAATCGCCAATGGATGAGTGAAAATGTATCAAAAAATGACTTAGAACCCGCATTAAATGAACTCACTGCCTCAGCGATTTCCGCATATGCGGTCAGAGGACCTCATCTGCGGTCCTACATCTGCTAGAAAAAGACTGCATCTACGAAATGGGCTAAAACAGGCTGGGACCACTTTTGCAGTCCTGAGGCCGCTTCTGCGGCACCGCTTCTGCGATTCAAGAGCCGCTTCTGCGGATCCGCTTATGCGGTTCGAGAGCCGCTTATGCGATTTCGCCTGGCCTTCCCTGGGGCCGCATCTGCGATAGATGGACCGCATTTGCGGTCTCGCACCAGCGATCCACCAACCGCAGGTGCGGCTTTGATAGAAGCAACAGCTTCAGCACTTCTTCAAAATTTCAACTTCACTCGAGCCTCGTCCGATTGACGCTCGGGACTCTCGGGCCCCGCACGAACATACAACAAGTCTAAAATCATGAGATAGACCTACTCGAACCTTCGGAACGCCCGAAATAACGCTAAATCTAAGAATCACTCCCTAAAACCAAATGAATCAAACTTATGAACTTCAAGTTCTTAATTTTCCTAAAACTACTCGTATTGACACCAAATTTTGCGGATAAGTCTTAAATGATATTTCGGACTTGTACCGGACTTCGGAACCAACATACGAGCTCGATACCTATGAAATCAATCATTAATTAGTTTTCTTCAATTTCTTAATATTTTAGATTAACAATTTCTAACAAAAATTCATTACTTGGGCTAGGGATCTCGGAATTCGATTTCGGGCATACGCCCAGGTCCCATATTTTCCTACAGGCCCTTCGGGACCATCTAATCACAAATCCGGGTCTATTTGCTCAAAATGTTGACCGAAGTCAAACTTAGTCTTTTAAGAAAATCTTAAGGAATCGAATGGGCATATTTCACTCCAAACTCTTCCAAATCCCGAATCAACTGTCCCTACAAGTCATAAATTAGCTAAAGAAAGCGCGAGAACTCTTATTTAAGGGAACAGAGTTCAAAAAGGCAAAACGGCCAGTCAGGTCGATAGATTTTCCACCTCTTAAACAAATGTTCATCCTCGAACGGACATAGAAAAGTACCTGAGCTACTGAATAAATGTGGATATCTGCTCTGTATGTCCTCCTCGGACGCCCAAGTTTCCTCCTCGACTGGTTGGCCCCTCCACTGGACCCTCACCACAGAAACCTTCTTGGAACTTAACTAGCGATCCTGCCTATCTACAATGGCAACTGCCTCCGCCTCATAACCCAAACTCTCATCCAGCTGAATAGTACTAAAGTATAACATGTGGGACAAGCCGGCATGATACTTTCGAAGCATCGATACATGAAAAACCGGATGAACTCTCGATAACCTGTGGGGTAGGGCAAGCTCATAGGTAATTCCCCAACTCGTCTCAACACCTCAAAGGGACAAATAAATCTTGGGCTCAACTTGCCCTTCTTCCTGAACCTCATAATTTCTTTCATTGGCGAGACTTTCAAGGAAACCTTCTCAACAACCATAAATCATACATCACGCGCCTTATGATCCGCATAACTCTTCTGTTTGGACTGAGCTGTGCGAAGCCTCTCCTAAATAACTTTACTATGTTCAAGGCATCTTGTACCAAATCTGTACCGTATAATTTAGCCTCACCAGGTTCAAATCACCCAATAGAAAAACGACACTGGCGGCCGTATAAAGCCTCAAATGGGGCCATCTAAATTCTGGACTGATAGCTATTGTTATACGCAAACTCTGCCAAAGGCAAGAGCTGATCCCACTGCCCTCCAAAGTCAACCACACATGCTCTAAGCATATCCTCCAAGATCTAAACTTTCCACTTCGACTGCCCATCGGTCTATGGATGAAATGTCGTGCTAAGCTCCACGCGGGTCCCTAACTCACCCTGGACCACTCTCCAGAAGTGGGAAGTGAACTGAGGGCCTCTATCTGATATAATAGAAATAGGCACACCGTGCAATCGGACTATCTCTCGAATGTAGATCTGAGCATACATCTCTGTTGTGTAATTAGTCGCCACTGGAATAAAGTGGGCCGACTTGGTCAACCTATCAACATATGACCCATAATTAATCAAATTTCCGCAAGGTCCACGGCAACCCAACTAAGAAATCCATGGTGATGCGCTCCCACTTCCACTATGGTATAGGCATCTGCAAAAGAATGCCACCCTGCCTCTGGTGTTCTTACTTGACCTACTGACAATTCACTTACTCTACTATGTCTTTCTTCATCCTCCGCCGCTAATAATGTTGCCTCAAGTCGCGATACATCTTTACAGCTCTCGGGTGAATAGAATACCGCGAACTGTGTGTCACCTCTATGATCCTCTCCCTCAAACCATCAACATTAAGGACACATAAATGACCTTGGAGTCGCAAAACACCATCCTCGCTAATAGAAAACTCTTTGGCACCTCCCTAAAGCGTCGTCTCTCTGAGAATCGTCAAATGTGGATCACCAAACTGTCGGGCCTTAATCTTCCCAATAATGCACACTGAGCAACCATACACGCAAGAACTCGACTGGGCTCTACAATGTCCAACCTCACAAGTCTGTTAGCCAAGGCCTGAATGTCCAAAGCTAGTGGCATCTCCGCTGCTAGAATGAATGCCAAGCTACCCGTACTCTCTGCCTTTCTGCTCAAGTCATCCGCGACCACATTTGCCTTGCCCGGATGATAAAGAATGGTGATGTCATAATCCTTCAATAACTCAAGCCACCTGCGCTGCCTCAAATTAAGATCCCTCTGTCTGAAAAAATATTGCAAGCTGCGATGATCAGTAAAAACCTCACATGACACCCCATAGAGATAATGCCTTGAATCTTAAGGCATGAACAATCGCGGCCAACTCTAGATCGCGCACAGGATAATTCTTTTCATGAACCTTCAGCTGATGCGAAGCATATGCAATAACTCGTCCCTATTGTATCAATATACATCCCAAGCCAACACGTGAAGCATCGCAATATACTATATACATCCCCGAGCTGAAAGGCAATACAAGAACAGGTGTCATAGTCAAAGTTGTCTTAAGCTTCTGAAAGCTCTCCTCACAATCATCGGACTAACAGAAAGGAGCACCCTACTAGGTCAATCTAGTCAAAGGTGACTCAATAAATGAAAAGCCATGCACGAATCACCTGTAATAACCTGCTAGCCCTAGGAAACTCAAGATCTCGGTCACTGAGGTAGGACGTTGCCAACTCTGAACTTCCTCAATCTTCTTGGGATCTACCTTTGTACCCTCTCTTGACACAATATGTCCCAAGAATGCCAATGATTCTAGCCAAAACACACACTTGGAGAACTTAGCATATAGCTTCTACTCTCGCAAGGTCCGAAGCACTACTCTCAAATGATGTTCGTGCTCTCCCAGGCTACATGAATATATCATGATGTCGTCAATGAAGACGATGACAAATGAATCAATTTAGGGCTTGAACACCATGTTCATCAAATCTGTGAATGCTGTTGGGGAATTAGTCAAGCCAAAGGACATTACCAAAAACTCATAATGGCCATATCTAGTCTGGAATGTGGTCTTCGGAACATCCAAGTTTCGAATATTCAACTGATGGTACCCCGACCTCAAGTCTATCTTAGAGAACACCCTAACACCCTGCAACTGGTCGAACAAATCATTGATACGAGGCAACGGATACTTGTTCCTCTACTAGTCTCATTTACCTTAACCAACATAATTTATACAAATCCGAATTCATCATAAAGTTACAAGAATATCACGTAGAGCATGCTTCTGGGTCCTAGACTATCCAAACTTAACATAATAGTAGATATGCGCGGACTCTCGTCATCTACTGCGTACGTAGCCCCCGCATATAATAGCAATTAATTTGATTATTACACCTATGGGAACAATTCCCTCTTACAACGTTAGAAAAGAGACTCACCTCACTCCAAAGTGCACTTCTAATACCAAGAATGAGCCTGAACCCTCAATTAGGAGTCGAACGATTCAAAATTAGATAAACGAGGTAGGAACTAGTCAATACAAGCTTACAAGATCATATTCTAACTATTTAAGCAATTTTCCACCCTTAAACACCAATTTACTAAAATCCGACCCCAGGCCCACATGCCTGGATTCCAAAATTTTGTAATGGAAGTTGTTCTCCATAATCTAAGGATCAATAATATTTGATTTCTAATTCATTTCATAACCAGTTTCGTGGTAAAATCTAAGTTTTATTAAAACCCTAGCTCTAGCTCTAACCCCATGATTTTTACCTTAATCCTAGTATTTAATCTACCTAAAACACGAGTGTTAAACTAAGAATGGGTGGGATAAACTTACCTCAAGATGCCAAGTAGAAGGCCCTCTCTCCAAAGCTCCCAAAATCTCCAATGGAGGACTGAAAAGTGTCAAAAATGACTTAGTACCCACATTAAATTAACTCACTACCTCAGCAATTTTCGTATCTGCGGTCCCGCATCTGCGAGAAAAAAGACCGCATCTTCACAATGGGCTAAAAAGGGCTGGGATCGCTTCTGCACTCCTGAGGCCGCTTCTGCAGAATCGCTTCTTCGGTTCGAGAGTCGCTTCTGTGGTTTGGCCTGTCCTTCCCTGCGGCAGCATATGCGATAGATGGACCACATATGCGGTCTTGCACCTGCGCTCCACCAACCGCAGGTGTGGTTATGGCAGAAGCAGCAGCTTCAGCACTTCTCCAAAATTTTAACTTCATTCGAGCCTCGTCCGATTGACACTCGGGACTCCCGGGCCCCGCCCGAACATACCGACAAGTTTGAAATAACGTGACGGACCTACTCGAACCTTCGGAACGCTTGAAACAATGCTAAATCTAAGAATCATCCCCTAAAACCAAATGAATCAAACTTATGAACTTCAAGTTCTTAATTTTGTTCCAACGAGCCAAAATGCCCTAAAATTACTCGGATTGACACCAAATTTGGCGAGTAAGTCTTAAATAATATTTTAGACTTGTACCGGACTTCGGAACCAACATACGAGCCCGATACCCATGAAATTAATTATTAATTAGTTTTGTTTAATCTTAATATTTAAGATTAATAATTTCTAATAAAAATTCATTACTCGGGCTAAGGACCTCGGAATTTAATTACGGGCATATGCCCATATCCCATATTTTCCTACAGGTCCCTCGGGACCGTCTAATCACGAATCCGGGTCTGTTTACTCAAAATATTGACTGAAGTCAAACTTAGCCTTATAAGAAAATCCTAAGGAATCAAATGGGCATATTTCACTCCAAAATCTTCCAAATCCCGAACCAACCATCCCTGCAAGTTGTAAATTACCTAAAGCAAGCGCGAGAAGTCTTATTTAAGGGAACGGGGTTTAAAAAGGCAAAACGACCGTTCGGGTCATTACACATTCTCCTCAAAAGGAAATAGTGCTAGTGATAAGTTGGAATTATTTTGTTCTGATTTGCGTAGTCCTATGAATAAACAAGCAAAGGTGGTTTTAAGTACTTTGTGACTTTCACAGATGATTAATCAAAATATGGATACATTTATCTGTTGCTCCATAAGTCTATATGCATTGAGAAAGTCAAAGAATTTAAGACGAAAATAGGAAAAAATATGATAAACATATTAAATCATTACGATCAAATCACGGTGGTGAATACCTTTCTGCATAATTTATTAAATACTTATCAGATTTTGAAATATATCTCAATTGTCTGCACCAAGAACACCACAACAAAATGAAATGGCATCAAAAAGAAATGAGACCTAATGGACATGGTTAAATCAATGTTAAGTTATTCCGATTTGCCTTCTTCTTTCTGCATATATGCTTTAGAAACAACAAATTATATTCCAAATTTGGTTTCTTCCAAGTCGGTACCTTCAACTCCAGTAGAATTGTGGACTGGGCGCAAGCCCAGTTTGCGGCACATTCGGGTTTGGGATTGTCTAGCAACATGCTGAAAGGGAAAGCGGATAAATTAGAATCAAGGATAGAAGTGTGCATTTTTATTTGATATCTAAAGGGAACGAAAGGCGATTTAATGTCCCAAAGAAAATTGTCATAACCTAAAAGTCATCTAGTCGTGATGGAACCTAATCCAATACGCTAGGTAAGCCAAAAAACATAAATTATAACTAAACTAAGAAATCAACAATGTATATAGTAGAAACTAAAACCCAATTCAATACAACTACCCCAAGAGTTGGTGAGACAAGTCATGAGTCACTATGATTTAGTTTACAAAATCGAGGAAGAATAAATACAATAAATAATTGAAGTTTACATAAACAGAACTTAAATTCTAAGCTACCATGAACAAGAGGCAGCTTAAATCTAGAACATGTGCACGTCTTCAATACACAGCGTTGTCTTCCACAACTACGCAGCTCCAAGATTTGCATACAACGTGCAGAAGTGTAGCATGAGTACAACAGACCCTATTTATTACGTAAATATCTTAATTAACCTCGATGAAGTGGTGGCGAGAATTTTAGTTAAAAGATACCTACTTATATTTGTACATGTGCGGGTTAAGCAGAAAGAGCAAATATGAGAAAAGATACACACATAACCACATAATGAATGAAAATAGAATACAAATGATAGAGAGCCCAAGAACAACATCACTTCTCAGTCTCACAAGATGATAGAATATATCTTCGCAGTTGTGTTGCGCAATCCGATCCCCCATATATATATATATATATATATATATATGTGTGTGTGTGTGTGTGTGTGTATGTGTGTGTGTGTGTGTGTGTATAACGTGCACCCGATCTCATATCTTATATTAATATTGTTGTGGAGTGCAACCCCATCAATATATATATATATATATATATATATATATATATATTAATCATTGTTGTTGCATGCAACGCAATCCACAATATTAATAATATCAGTATATATATTAATAATTGTTGTGACATGTAACTCGATCTACTCATAAGGTATATCACACAACCAATCCACAAGTCACCGAATCCGATTAGGTAAAGGAGAGTAATACATGAAAGAAGAAAAGATGTTTATCCAGAAAGAATAGGGATCAAATGAGGGCATTCAATATATGAAATCATATAGTAAGTAGAAGCACGTAGCTAGTAAAGGTATTTAATCAATGAAGGCGTATGCTAAGTGGAGATAAATAGAAGGTTAAAGCATGTTCTGAGTAAAAATATGTAACAAATTAAGGAATTTAACAAGTAAATTACGTGGCAATCAGAGGCATATAACAAGTATGAGCTAATACAAGCAAAGCATGAATTCAAAGAATAGTGGTAATAGAAGTAAATCAAGTGAAAGCGCGTGTGTAACAGTAACAGAAAAGATAAAGATATAGCTATAACAGTACGAGCCAAAGGGAAAACACATAAATAACTATATAAAAAACCCAAACGAAAAGCATCATTCGAAATAGCAAACACTAACAAAACCCAAAATAATGGACATCTAAGTTCTTAATAAATATGAGTAATCATAACAAAATTTAAATTTCTTTCTTTTATACACGGTAATAATCAACAAAATAATCTTTACAAACCACACAAAAATACTCATCGTGCCAATATCATATCAATCGCATGGGAATACTCATCGTGTCAAATATATCAACTGCCCGAAAAAACTGATCGTGTAAAATATTTCCTAAGGCTCCAATCATCATCTCTTAGTACGAATAAATAAAGCTCAAGTAACATATCAATAACAGGTATAGATGTAGATTCTTGATTCTACGATCAAGTAAAGTATGCAAATGGTTTTAGAGAACGACGCATTAAATTATTTTTAAGATGTCATATGTTCTTACATGATTTCTAACGCAAATAATTGAGTCTACTAGTCCTAGAGTCAAATGAAGCACAGGTTAACCGATCATCAAGTTCAATAAAAGCACAAAGAAGCATATAAATTTTCCTCCCGGGCATGGAAACCCTTGCACATGCATAACCGCACGTCACCTCGTATATGCATTACTCCCACATGTAGTAAACAATATCAATTAGTAGGAAAAATTATCCTAATAAAGTTAGGCAAAACACTTACCTTAAACAAGCCGAATCGATATACTAGAAGCGCCATCCTTCACAAATCGACCTTTGAACAGCATCAAATAATACCATAGGAAGCAAACCCAAACGATAAAGATCGAATCTTTATCAAATACTCAAATTCAACTAAAAGGTCAACCGGGAACCGCATCCCGAATCTAGCAAAACTCACAAATTCCAATAATTTATTCAAATACGATTCCAGCCATACTAATTATACTGTCACTGCCAAAATCCCTCCTTAGGAGTCTTGATGGCACCTAGTCCCTAGGAGTAGGTAAGCCTAGCACATGGTCAGTTATTATCAGATTTAAATCAATTAATCGTTTATCATGAACATTAATTTCCATACATAACTAACAACCATCCGTAGATACAACGTCCCAAAAATCATTAGCACGAAGTCATAAGCCTTTCTAAGAGTAACGAAGAATATCAAATACATCACTGTTTGGAATAGAAATAATAGTAACAAAGAAAAACTTCAGAAGGTGACTCAGAGTCATGCGAACATCTAGCACATATACATTGAAGTCTCCGAATAGTTAGTCCAAACACTGATGCTCGTCACGAGCGGAAGTACTATGCACAAAAATATGTAGAAGCGTAGCATGAGTACACCACAATGGTACCCAATAAGTATCAAGCCTAACCTCGATAGAATAGTGATGAGGCCGGGTCGAAACAGCTACTAGACATAGAAACATGTGCAAGACATATCGTAAAGCTAACAATGGAAGGAGCATAAATGTAAGTTTATCAGCGGAATAATTTGTACTTTACAACCAACAATGAAATGACAGAACGAATATGGCCGCAAGACGTAAACGAGTAATAAAGCAGCAACATAATCAGAACATAAAAATAAAATATGAATGACTCAAATAAGGAGAACAAATGATAATTTAAATAATCAAACCGTTCCAACACATGACTTATAACAAGAATTATTCTGAGGTATCACACCTCATAATCACATACGGCAGCAAGAGACGAATTTTGCTAATCGATCACAAAATATATGACAAAATAAAGGTTAAATCAGTCATAAATCGTGAAGAACTAAAACGGATAAATTCAATCACAAATTTTGTGACAAACTCATTCCGTCACAAATTAGATTTTATATTTAGAAATATATAATAATTAAATAATACTCGCAATGATATTGATAATATTTAATAATTTATTATACTAATGAACAATTATTTATAATAATTTATTATTAAATAATAATTACATAAGTACTATTTTAATTGGAAAATATTATTGTAAAAGCTACCCACCCACTCTTTTATAGTAGTCACTTAGACTACTTAGCCTACATATTTTGTTTTCTTCGGACTTTGCACATTTCATGGCAAACTTTGATACGGCATAATCCCTCACAGTTCTGTTACGACCCTAAATCGGACCCAGTCGTGATGGCACCTATCGTGGAAGGAGGTCAGCCGATACAAACTCCCAAACTAATTAATAGTTATAATAATTCATAATTTAGTCATTAATAAGTGATAAACCCCAAAAATAAAGTAAAATAGACAAATGCGGAAAAATAAACACAGCTCGAAATCGGGGTGTCACCAATCATGAGCATCTAAACATCTTTCTGAGAGTATGAAAGAGACTACACAGTCTATTATAGAATCTAGTACAACGGAAAGTAAAGATATGAGGGAGAAACACTGGGCTGCGAACGCCGAACAGCTACCTAGTGGAGTCTGAATAGACTGCTGGGAGCAATCAACCCTCACTAGCGTGACCCGAAGCTCCTGAATCTGCACACAAAGTGCAGAAAGTAATGTGAGTACGCCAACTCAGTAAGTAATAAAAGTAAAGGCAGTTGAGCGATAAGAAAGTACATAAAATACAGCAAAATGCTACAAAAAGGCAGTATAAAACCAATACAATGTAATAAAACAGTGAAAACTTATAAAGATACCTTAGTTCAGCAAAAGCCTCTTTAAAACATATCTTAATAGTTCAAATGAGTAAATGAAAACATGGAGAATAGATAGATTCAAAAGTCAGCCCCTCAGGCAAAATATCAATAGAATTAGCCCCTCGGTTAATAACATGGAACAACATCAGCCCTTCGGGTTATATCACATCTCACATTGGGTACCCGCGCTCACTAGGGGTGTATAGACTCCTGGAGGGGCCCCTTACGACCCAAGCGCAATATCAAGCTATCTCGTGGAATAATCAAACGGGCTCTCGGCCTCATATCATGCCAGCTTGTGGTGTACAACTCAAGCCCTGGCCTTATATCATGAATCAACACAATACCGCTGCGGGGCGCAACCCGATCCCATAATAACCTCACAACACAGACCTTCGGCCCTAATCAGTCAAAAATCTCTAAAATCCACTCGGACACAGTAAAATATGATACTCATCTCAAAATATCATTTAAATATCATAACAGAGTAAACATGGTTGAGTTAATAAAAATAGTAAAATATAGCATGACTCCAAACAGTAAGTGATAGTAGTAGAATTCCCCTAAGGGTCCAAAACAGTTGGCACGAGGCCCAAATATGGCATTCAGCTCAAAACATGATAGCAAATAATTTTCAATCAAATACACTGTTAGACAGTCATAGGGATGGACTAAGTCACAATCCCTAGCGGTGCACGATCCCACACTCGTCATCTAGTGTGTGTGTCACCTCAAAATAGTACAACGATGTGTTATCTGGGGTTTCATACCCTCGGAACCGCATTTACAATTATTACTTACCTTTATCCGGTCCAAACTCTAGCCCGCGATGCCCTTGCCTCTCGAATCGGCCTCAGGATGCTCCAAATCTAACCAAAATTAGTACATAACCATCAATATAGTTTAAGAAAACAAGCCCACTCGAAAGTAATAAAATAACAACACAAATCCCGAAATTGGCCCAACCCGACCCCCGGGCCCACATCTCGAAATTTGATAAAAGTTACAACTATAAACTCTTTATCTTCTCACGAGTTCATACATATCAAAAGTACTAACATCCGACCGCAAATGACCCCTCAAACCCTTACTCAAATGTCTCTAATAAGCACTAGTTTCTTAAATATTTACCGCCAAATTTCTATAAATTTCAAGCCTAATCAATGAAATAACACTATAGGAACGAGTTTTATGTTCAAAAACCTTACCTCAATGAAGTTTCCTCTGGTTCCATCTCCAAAATCCCCCAAAAAGCTCCAAAACGGATTTAAAAATGGTGAAGAAATGTTGAAAATCGTGAACGAGGGTTTATATACTTTCTGGCCCAGGGATTCCGCACCTGCAGTCAAACCAACCGCACCTGCGATTTTCACTTAAAGGGCCATTTCCGCATTTGCGATAAAGTTCCCGTACCTGCGCTATCGCAGGTGCGCTCCCTTATCCGTTTCTACGGTTTCAGCTATCCCCCCTGGCTGCTTCCGCATCTGCAGGAGTCGCACCTGTCCCAACCGTAGATGCAGTTATGACAGTAGCCATAAAACTTCGGCTGCAAACTCCCGACTCCTAACTTTCTGTCAACCATTCGAAATTACCTCGAGGCCCCTGGGACCTCAACTAAAAGCACAAACAAGTGATATACTACTATTCAAACTTATGCCAATCTTCAAAATACCTCAAACAATATCAAATCAACCAAAACAGATCGGATTCAAGCCTAAGGTTCAAAAAGTCTTCTAAATTACACTTTTGATCAAAAAGTCTATCAAACCACATCCGAATGACCTAAAATTTTGCGCACACATCCCAACTGACACAACGGTCTTATTGTAACTTCCAGAATTCCATTCCAACCCCTATATCAAAATCTCACCTATCAATCGGAAAACGCCACAATTTTATTTTTCGCCAATTCAAGCCTAAATCTACCACGGACCTCCAAAACAATTTCCGATCACACTCCCAAGTCTCATATCATCTCCTGAAGCCATCTGAACCATCGGAATTTACATTCGAGACCTTTTTCGCATAAGTCAACACCGAGTTGACTTTTCCAACTTAAGCTCACTCAAAAGAGACTAAGTGTCTCAAACCTTACCAAAACCTCTCTGAACCTGAGCTAACCAACCCGATAACACATAATACAGCTGAAAAAGGCAATAAGAAGCAGAAATGGGTGAAACGGAGCGGTAACTCATGAAACGACCGGTCGAGCCGCTACATTCTCTCCCTCTTAAACAAATATTCATCCTCAAATGGGTCAAAAAACATACTTGAAGCCTTAAATAGGTAAGGATATATACTCTGCATCTCCCGCTCGGTCTCCCAAGTAGCCTCCTCCACGAGCCGACCTCTCCACTGCACTTTCACTGAAGCTATATCCTTTGATCTCAATTTCCAAACCTGACACTCCAAAATAGCTATTGCTCCACATCATAAGTCAAATCACCATCTAACTGAACTGTGCTGAAATCTAGAACATTAGACGGATCCTCAATATACTTTCGGAGCATAGAAACATGAAATGCCGGATACACACTCGATAAGCTGGATGGCAAAGTCACCTCCCCAATCCTTTGAAGTACCTCAAAAGGCCCAATGAAACCTTTAACAGAACCTTCTCACCAACCATGTACGACACATCCCAAACCTTCCTATCAGCATAACTCTTTTGTCTCGATTGTTCTGTATGAAGCCTCTCCTAAATTGTCACGACCCAATTTCCTAACCCGGTCGTGATGGCGCCTCTCGTGAAGACAAGGCCAGCCAACTAACCCAAATTGTCTCTTTAACAATTATTAAACATAAATGAATAAATAAATACAGCTTAACGACAATAATAATAACCAGTGTTTACAGCCCAACATAACCCGACCGGGGTGTCACAAGTCACGAGCATCTAAAGAAAACCTGAACACAACTATAAGGCCAATAATATACAAAATTAAATTCTGAAATTCTAAAAACAATGTCCGGTGCCGCGAACGCTGGCGGTCACCTTGCTCAGCTACAATAGTAATACCTTCAATCAGCTAATATCCCGCTACCGGGTGATCAATACCTGCATCTGCACACGAGGTGCAGGGAGTAAAGTGAGTACTCCAACTCAGTGAGTAATGAGAATAAATAATGATTGAAAGCATGAAATCTCATAAAGGCAAAATTAACGCTATCTCAAGCAGTAAAATCAATTATACAATAAATCGTGGAGTATCGGATAAATCTCTTTTAAAACAGTGAAGGCAATTAATTTCAACAAGTAAGGAATAATCAGAAACTTGCCCCTCGAGCTACATAACAAACTATCAGCACAGTATCAGCCCCACGGGCTCCTTCCCAACTCACCAAAACACAATATCGGCCTCTCGGACCCACTCCCAACTCACAAAACACAACATCGGCCTCTCGGGCCCACTCCCAACTCACCTGGGTACCCTGCGCTCACTGGGGGTGTGTATAGACTCCGGAGGGGCTCCTATAGCCCAAGCGCAATATCATAAGGCCTTAAAGCCTTCACACATCACACTCAACGCTTGAAAGCCTCCTTACATCACTCAACATATCCTTACATATGGCCCTCGGCCTCAATCAGTCCAGAAAATAACCATAAACCCCTTGGGCATCAGTAAAACAATGGTGCTCAGCTCAAACAACATTATAAACATCATTTAAATCTCAAGTTGAGTATAAATGTAGCTGAGTTCATGAAATAGTATAATTCAATTGGACCGAGTTCAAATAATATTTCAATTAGTGAGGAAAAATAGTGATGGAAATTCATAAAAGGATTTAGAATAATTGGCACGAAGCCCAAATATGGCAATAAGCCCAAATTATGGTGAAAAACAACAAGTCTTAATCAAATACGTGATAAAATATCAACCGGGATGGACCAAGTCACAATCCCCATTAGTAAATGACACCGCGCTCGTCATATAACGCGTGTCTCACCTCAACATAGCACTACATTGTGCAATTCGGGGTTTCAAACCCTCAGGACATCATTTAAAATCATTACTCACCTCAAGATGACCAAAAGACTACTCCGCGATGCCCTTGCCTTTCGAATTTGCTTCCTCGCGTGACGAATCTGTCAAAAATTACAACGAATATGTGCATTATACTTAAGACACAATACCCAATTGAAAACAATCGAAAAATATCAAAATTCACGGATTTGGAAAAACTCGAGCCCCGGGCCCACGCTTCTCAAAAAATTACAAAACTCACATTACCGGATTTCTCGTCTCGCCACGAGTCCACACATACCAAGAACTTCCAAATCCGAGCTCAAATGACCTATCAAATCCCAATTTGAAATATCAAAACTCAAGTCCTATTTCATCAATTTTAGGCTTAATGTTCATGAATTTCTAGACCAATTTCACAATATAATCGAGTTTTAAGTTCAAAGATCTTACCTCCAATCAATCCTCTTCGAAACCCTCTTCATTTGCTCCCAAAAAGCTCTCAAGATGCTCAAAAAATGGAGGAAAAGGACACAAAAATCGTGGATATACTGCCTAGATTTTTTTTCGAAATCACTGTTCACGCTGGGGCACTGTTCACGCACGGGGGCACTGTTCACGCGCGCGGTTACTGTTCACCCTGCTGAAAAATACAGCAACAATTAAAGAAATTGCAGCAGTTTTTGTTTCACTAAAATGGCTCTAAATCCGCCATACGAACTCGGAATTAGACGATTCTTGTTCCTATGATTCACAAATAATAATACGAACATAACCGTTTAATAGAAACTCTATTCGGAGCTCATTTGCCTAGTGCGATACTCATTTCACTCGTTAAACTATCAACTCATATTTCGCGTCAAAACCCCAATCGCGACTTGATGAAATTAGACCAAAATTTGCAGATCACTCCTATAATTCATTATCAAAATTTTGGAAGTTTCGAAATCAAATTTGGATCTCTAGAACTAAAAATGAACCTTTAGATCATTACGTGCTTATGCTCAAAAAGACAAAAATCTTCCAAAAACTTATCCGAGCCTCATGGGATCCCAACAAAGTATACTAACAAGTCCCATAATATGACACAAACTTAGTTGTTCCTTCAAATCACCAAAAACAATGCAAAAATACTAAATTCACCTCGGATTCAAGCCTATGAACTTTGAAAGTTCTAACTTTCACATCCAATGCCGAAACACGTCAAAACTAGTCCGATTGACCTCAAATTTTGCAGACAAGTCCAAAATGACATAACGAAGTTACAGCAACTCTCGGAATTCCATTCCGACCCTCGGATCAAAATCCCACCTATCAACCAGAATTCGCCAAAAATACTAACTTTGCCAATTCAACCTTAATTCTACACCGGTCATCACAAAAATATTCCGAACACACTCCTAAGTCCCAAATCACCTAACGAAGCTATCAGAACCATAAAATTTGCATTTCGAGTCCTCTAACACATAAGTCAATATCCGGTTGACTTTTCCAACTTAAGCTTCCTTTAAAGAGACTAAGTGTCTCAAACCTTACCAAAATTATTCCGGAATGACTTCAAATTTTGCACACAAGTCACATTCGACATTACGGACTTGTGCCAACTTTCGGAATTGCATTCCAACCCCGATATCAAAATTTTCACTTCCGGTCGAATTTTCTCAAAAACCTTCAAATTTCTATATTTAGCCAAATGACTTCAAAATGACCTCCGGACATTCGAATTCACTTCCGATCGCGCTCCCAACTCCATAATCACCATACGGAGCTATTCCCAAACTCGAAATCCCAAACGGACATTTATAACACTGAAATGCCTTCCAACCCAAATTTATGAAATTCTTCTAAAATACTAACTTCCACAATATACGCCGAAATGCTCACGGGTTATCCAAAACCAATTCCAGACATACGCCCAAGTCCGAAATCATCATACGAACATGCTGGTACATTCATATCCCAATTCCGAGGTTGTTTGCTCAAAATTTCAATCTTAGCCATTTTCTTCAACTTAAGGTTGCCGCAATGAAAAGTTTCTTTCCAATTTGACTCCGAATTTCCCAAAATTCGACTCTGACCATTCGTACAAGTCAATATACCTGAAATGAAGTTGTTCATGACTTCAAACTGTTGAACGATGCACTAGAGCTCAAAACGATCGGTCGGGTCATTACATTCTCCCCCACTTAAATAGACGTTCGTCCTTGAACGTTCCAAGAACTGCTATTAAGTTATCTGAAATCACTATTTAACACCTCGTGCACCTGCCCGTGCTACCACAACTCATATGGACACATTAGTTTGATCAAATCTGTAGATATCCTCTTTTATCCATATAATAAGCTCAGAACCCAATTCCAACACCTGAAATTCTCTGCCATACCTGTTCCCTGTATATAACCACTGTATCAACTACCACACAAGGTACCAGAACACGACTGCGTACCTTTGTTGAATTAGCATCATGCATTACATAATTCACCATCTAACCACAATGACACTCCCTGAACCTTAATAGTCAAAATTCCACGACTCTGATGCTCCCAATGCATATGATGATATACCTATACATTCTGTTATAATACCGACGATACAACCACAATGGAGGATATGTGCAGAAATTTCTAACCAATTGCAGAGTTAACCAAACATTAATTCTCTCCTTTTTGACTAAAATCATCACCTCATTACTACCCAAATACTGGTAACTGCCTTGTAATATACCTCACATAATC